>JAJPUD010005132.1:103188-169893 GCA_023553655.1 Myrmecobius fasciatus | reverse complement strand
CATAAAGCAAAAGACAAAGGATTACAAAGGAAGCCAGTTATACTGAAATAGAGTTATTAAGATACTATTAAAAACAAAAACATGAGACCCAGATTAATTTCGTAATTTAGACCCTTGGCTTAAATGAACTTTCATTTTAATTCTAAATCTATAATTCTTATTGACTTCTAAGATCCCTTCTGGTTCTGATAGTATGAAAACAGACAGTTATTGGTGACCTTACAGAGGGCAAATTTCAAGAGAAGCAGATTGTAAGATGACAGAAAAGTAGTGTGATACAGTGAATTAAGGGTCAGCCTTGGTACCAAAGTAACTGGCCTCTGTCATACTCTGACCTTGGGCAAGCCAACCAATTTTATCAACAAATGCTTATTAAACAACTACTCTGTAACAGACCCTAGGGATATAGACCCCCCCCTCAAATCTCTGCTATTACAGAATTAATATTCTATCAGGGAGAAATGTGTATATCTGTCTGTCTGTCTATTTATCTATCTCTATCCATTCATCCATCTGTCTATCTAGATATAGACATAGAATATATGTAAATAAATAGATGATAATTCTTCTCGAGGAAAGGCCCTAGAAATGACAGGGAACAGAAGAGATATCATCCAGAAGGGCTTCACTAAGCTGGGCTTTCAAGGTTTCAAAAGATTTTAAGATGCTGGCATAAGGAGGGGATGGAAATGGAATGTTATGTGTGAGAAACAGCAAGAAAGCCAGAAGGGCTGGCCCAGAAGTGCCAGGCACTTATTAAGTGGAGCCAGGCACATTAAGGCTAAAAAGGTAGGAAAGGGTACTTTCTGTGATGTTATTGTTCCATTGCGTCTGCCTATCCATGACCCCATTTGGGGAATACTAGAGTAATTGTCATTTGTTTCTCCAGTATTTTGAGATGAATAGAGGTTAAGTGACTTGGCCAGCTAAAAAGTATCTAAGGCCGAATTTGAACTTGGGTATTCCCGATTCCAGGCCCACTGAGCAACCCGGCTGTGAGGAAAGAGAACTGTTTGTCTTTCATTCCCTGACTTGCAAGTGAATTGAATTTACCGAACTGCCTGAGTTTAAACCAGCAAAGTGGCTAACAAAGGTTAGATCCAGTCACTGAATCTCTCAGTGCACCCCCTGTCCCCTATTAAAAACTCTCTAATGGATGGAAATTACAGAGCAGGTATTTTTTTTTTTTTTGCACAGATACAAGGCAGAGGGAGTTTCTTCCCCATGAAATCAAAGATCTAGAATTTGTTTTAAGGAAAGGTAAGGCTTAAAATCTTTCATAGAGAGGCAGCTAGATGGCACAGTGGATAGAACATCAGCCCTGAAGTCAGGAAGACCTGAGTTCAAATTCAGCCTCAGACACTTAATACTTCCTAGCTGTGTGACCCTGAGCAAGTCACTTAACCTTAATTGCCTTAGCAAAAAAAAAAATCTTTCATAGACATTTTGTAAAAAGTCCATTAAAATGAATTATAGTATGATTATATATAAAATTATATATAGCAACTTTATTGTATTATCATATAATTATATAACCTGTTAAATAATTATTATATTACATAAAATTATAGAACAACTTTATTCCTGCATACAAGGAATCACTGAAATATTATCTCATCCTCTAATTTCAATTACATTTTTTGGGTGAGGACTTTGCTTTTGTATAAAACTGCCTCAACTCTGTTCTTGGACAAATAATAACATCTTTTGATGATTAGTTCTTGTCAGAGAAGGAGATATTAATATTGTTAACGTTTATGTGCCAGGCTTTACAATCTATTATTTCACCTGATCCTCACAATGACACTGAGAGATGAGGGCTGCTTTTATTCCCACACTTGATCCTCATAATGACAGTGCCATTATTATACCCATTTTACAGATGAGGAAACTGAGGTAAACTTCACGCAGCTAGAAAGTGTGTGAAATTACATTTGAATTCTGGTTTCCTCCCAGACTTAGGGCTGCACACTACAGTACTAGCTGCCTTGTTGCCTCAAAGATACAGAATGCTTTGTCTATCTAGAATATATCACTAAGTATTTTATTGTATTAGGTATTTTAAGTGGCCTAAGTATCCATTTACAGGGAACCAAAAAAATCTGTAATTTTCCAGCAGGCTTAAGACATTTCAAAATACGGATTGGATGTCACCAAACCAATATGACTAGAGCGGGATGTGACTAATGAAGAATCTGGTCTCATTTTTTCGGTATCATTCTGGGCAACTTTTAAGATTATTATTATTATTACACATGTGTACACGTACACACACATGCTCACATGTGTAGCCTTCAAGCCCAAATAATCAGGATTCCAGTCCCACATCCTGGCGATGTGACTCTGGGCCCTTAAATACCTAAGACTCTAAGGCAATTCTTTGAGATTATAAATGGCTAAGAAGGTGCCAACCTAAACCAATTGGACTTTGCTTACCTGGGAGATTTTTGTCCTTATACCCACAAAATCGAGTCCCTATCCATCCTTCTATCTGTCCATCCACTCATCACCTGTCTGTACATATGCAACATATCTATATTTATATTTTTTCCACTAGAAGAAGACCTACCAACTGTCATATATTTGTTGTTATTAGTCCACATAGTGAATCAGAAAGATAATATTGCATAGTGGAATGAGTCAGAGAACCAGAGTTCACTCAGCTCCTATTTGTGGGACTCTGACAAAAGTCCTTTGACTCCTCTGTACCTCAATTTCCTAATGTAGTTGGATTTGAGACCCAATATTCTATGTATAATGTGTGTGTGTGGATACACATGTTTGATACATATAATTATATATATACAAAATATGTATAGCATATATTTATATGTACATATGTATGTGTATCTCTATATAAATATCTTTATCCTTAGAAAAGGCTCTACTTCAGGGACAAATAACAATTTATGTGCTTTATTTCAGAAACACTTTGGCAACACCATACAGCATTGCCAGATTTATTATCTAGGAGAAGATCTGGGTTGCTTTTACCCAGCACCCAAACCACCATTAAATCCAATTAATTCTAGGGGGAGAATCCATGAAAATGTGGCTAGCACCCACGCTGTCAGAGCAGCCAATTCCCTGACTTAATTTTTCACTTTCAATGGGTTGTTTTGGCATCCTCTAGACAGCCTGTTTATGCTTTTAGGAATTTCCCAGAAGCACTTCCCAGGGTTAGCCACTAGAAGTCCTTAGTAATACATAGGAGCTGAGATGGGAGAGAGAGAGGAGGGAGGTGAAAAGAGATGAAGGGGTGAGAATGAAAACAAAAGAAAAACAACATTCTGTAGGGCGGGAAACCAACCAAAGAATACAGTGCATGAGAAAATAAGACAAGCAATATCACATGGGGTGAAAGATAAGTGAAATTCAATCAGTGACAGATCAGGAGGAATTAATCCTAAAAGGAACAGGCTTTCCAGCTGGACCAAAAAGAAAAATTTCCTATCAGGCAGTAGAGCTAAGGAAGCATAGCAGAGAATACTAAATAAACTACGGAAGATAATACTTTAAAAAATTAATATATTTTATTTTCCCCTAGAATTACATGTTAAAAAAATTTTCAAACTATTTTCTAAGCTTTCAGTTACAAATTTTATCCCTCCCTGCAGAAAGAAATCACATATAGGTAATACATATGCAATCATGTAAAACATTTCTATAAGATAAAAGACTTTTTAATGTAACCTACAGAGGAGAAGTGGATTACAATTTCTTCCTCTATAAATTGAAGGAGACAGACTGTATCACCTCTAAGGTCCCTTTTGGTTATAATTCTAGGATTATCCTGATTCGGATGGGACTGAGCATCTCTGAACGTCTACACAGAAGGAACTTTGTTTCTGTGCACTTAAATGGTGGAGGGGATTGATGAGGTTCTGCTATCCAGGGTATTCTGGGTGAAAACACACAACTAAATAAACCACAGATACTGATGGCTCTTTAACATGGTTTAACATGACATGATTAAGAGTAATTGTAAATTTGAAATGTCCATTCCTATTGCAAAAATCTAATAAAACACAGGCAAACTTGAAATGTGTAGAATTAAAAAAATATTTTCCTCCAGCCCTTCATAGCAGCTTTGATGAAGGGCAGGGTTTTGGATTATTCAGGAAATGAATAGAATTTCAAACAGTTTAAAAATGGTAACTATTTAATGCTTTGATCTTGCAGAGTTTGTGGTTGAGTGCACAGCACTGCTCATGCAGAAAAGGCAAAGTGCTATAAAGTCAGGTAGCAAACTGAACCCCAACTAAGCCAGAGTGGGCAAGTGCTCGGGCCGTGAATGGCGAGGGCCGGTTTAAGAGGAGAGAGGTTCAGATCCTGGTTTGACCACTCAGGCAGTTTGCTTAACTCTTCTGGACTCTGGCTTTTTAATTTGTAGAAAGAAAGGGATAGACTAGGGATCTTTGAAGCAAAGTAACATCCTGCTTCCTTTCATCCAGATAAATCATAGAAATGACCAGGGGCATGGTGGGTAGGGGACATTCATGTCTTTTTTCTTCTTGATCTCGCCCCAATAGCTTTTTGCAAAACACTCCTATGCATCCTGGTCAGTGATGGTCAGTGCATCCTGTTCGGTGTCTGTGAGTCCAGTTTTCAAAGTCAAGTGACCTGAAGGTCATGTACAGAAATCCGATTGCTTCATGAAACTTTGTCCAAGTCTCTTCTCTCACCTGGCATTTTTAAACACTCTCTCTACCATTCATTGGAAAGTAAAATACATATTTATTGAGCATCTTTATGAGCTCCTGGACTTCTAAACAACTCAAAGGGTGGTTGGGAAGAATATACTTTGTAAAATCCTAAGAGGTGATTTACATATAAATAGTGTAATTCTTAGTTAATTATTAGTTGTCAGTGTAATTATTAGTTAATTAATATTTATAAGTTCAAATCCAATCTCAAACACTTACTACCTATGTGATCTTGGGCAAGTCACTTAATGTTTGCCTCAGTTTCCGCAACTGTAAACCGGGGATAACAACCTACCTACCTACCTTGCAGGGTTGTCATAAGGAACAAATGACATATTTGTAAAGCTCTGAGCAAGGAGATTGTTTTCTTCTCTTCACAGGGCAATGAGGGACATTGCTGAAGCCATATTCACCGAAGAGGTTAGGAGAGAGAAGAGATGGTTTCAAATAACTTGGAAGGGAGAATTTTTTCCTAGCTTCAGTTCATTCCCCACCGTACAATGAAACCATCAATCTTTCCTTCTCATTTAATCTTTCCCTATCTCTGAGCTATTTCCCCACGTGCCAGGACAGTCCTTCAGGCTTATTCCACACAGACACCTCATCTTTCTTCTTGGGCTCAGGGGCAGCATTGGGGCATCTCTCTCCATTCTTGGTGGCTTGGTGACTCCATTGCTTGGAGGATGTGCTCCTGCCCCAAGGATGTGCTTCGTGCAAAACCCTTGTCCCCAAGCACCAAATGCTCCTTACACACGTCACCAGTCTGAATGCACAGGTGTGATCACATGGCTCCACTGTGGAAATGCCGTGTCTGCCAGGGGTCACCTTGGATTGCCCACCTAGAAGGTACTGATCTCAAACCATTACCATACCAAATAATTAATGATCAACCCAGATAATAGCTTGGCTAATTAATTAATTGAATTAATGAATATTCACTAAATGCCTACTATGTGCCAAGTGCTATGTTTCTCACCAGGAATATAAATACAAAAATGAATCAGTCCTTAACCTCAAGAAACTTGAATATTAAATGGAGAGTGGTTTATAATATATTTAAAACTAAATAAATAATATATTAAAAATAATACAAAATGCTGGAGAGGGTGGTGGGGAGCACTAATAAGTGGGGGAATCAGGAAAAAACTCTTGAAACAGCTGACAAAATGAGTTTGTATTACACTTTTAGGGGACAGAGACTGGTCTCAAAACTAGAAATATCTAGGGTGGTTTAAGTCTCTCTGGATGCATCCTGGCTGGGCTAGGCACCTAGCCCTATCACTTAATCTCTCAAAGATGCAGTCAGCACTCCAGTACTCCAGTAGTTTTATCATTATTTATTATTTATAAGTTCAAATATAGCTCCAGACACATTAATTACTAGCGTGGAATAGTTACTTAACCCTGTTTACTTCAGTTTTTTCACCTGCAAAATGGGGATAATAATAAAATCTACCTACCTTGAAGGGTTTTCATAAGGGTCAAGTGAGATAATATTTGTAAAGCTCTGAACACAGGGCTAAGATTCTAAGTTGCAAAAATGGTGCTGACCTATGTTGGTAAAGGGAGTTTTCTTATACCAACAAAATCTCAAGTCTATTTCCTTACTCCTAGTTCATATTATATAGATTCCTTCTTTCCTTCCTTTCCTCCTTTCTCTGTCTCTCTCGTCTCTCTATCTCTTTTGTTCTTTCTGTCTCTGTCTCTCACATATTTTACATTCTTGACAAAGGGGTGAAAAAGCTTGGCTTGGCCACCTGCTGTCCCCCTCCAGGATAATGTTAGAAGTGTCTCACACAAGTAGCCCCTCAAAATGAGAGCCTCCGCCACTGGCCTGATTCCTTTTTGTACAAGAATAAGAGCTCTTGATCCCATCCATCCCAATTACTCCAACCCAAAAGCCACTGCCTGAGAGCTAACTGTGAACTCTTAGCTACTCCGTGAACCTTTCACATCCCCGAGGGTCCGTCAGGACCCAGACCCTCTTGAACCGCTATTCCTAAATTTATTTAAAGATTCAGACACTAAATGTAAATGAAGCATGCTCCAACTTTTATTACCACGTACTTAGAAAGAGTCTTCCCTCTAAGGAGTTCAAAGTGATTTACAAACTCCTAATTAACAGAGAGCAGTTTAATCATACTCCAACTGCATGACGACCTTACTTTCAGGATACAACACCTCCCTCTAAGGGAGGAGGCATGAAGAGATTGGAATAGACCTTTAGCAACTCTCAGTGACAGTTCACTATGAGGGAACACTGTGGGGAGAAGAAGGTGGGGGCCTGGACGGCCCAGGAGACCCCACGTTTAACCAAAGGATCCTGTCATTGCTTATTGGGAACATCTCCCAGCCACTTCTGTGCAGGGTCTGTCTGGGGTGTTCATCTCACAATCACTATTTCATAATCTTCCCCCAGAGGGACCACAAGGTCAACAAGGTGCTGTGAAATCCTGAGTTCTCCTTTTTGACTTCCCCGAGGACAAATTAATCATTTGCCTTCATGAAGTGGGGGTGGTAGGTCCCCCCTTGGAGCCAAGGGCAGCATGGGAAACCATGCTGGCTGAACTGAGTTCACCTCCAATTTACGCCGCTGCTGTGATGCACATTAATGAGATGGGAGCTATTGCCCAACCTCTGAAAATTTATGAAATGCTAGTGAGTTTTTTCCTGGTATTCAAACCTGGAGACCACGGGGTTCAGAGGTGTGATTATAATCCAAGTCCACCCCAGACTCACCCTCCCTAAATGCATTAAAGTTTGCACTAGGGTCATTCACAAACAGCCTAACCGAGGACCTGAGCACACCTGTTGGGTCTGCTCAGGTGAACCTTAAGCAGAGGATTTTAAAATGCAGCAAGGAGCCAGCTCATGGCCACACATGGGGCCACTCCAAGGTCACAGAATAATCTGAGAGCCACAGAAGAGACTTGGAAGGGACTTCAGAGATCATCTAGCTAATTCATAAAACTGTTCTTTACAAAAATAGTTAATATTTATATTATAGTGTGTTAACAAAAATACTATATACAAACATGCAAATATATGCATTATATAAATGTAAAATCTCATTGCATCCTCACAACTCTATGAGAGTTGTGTTAATGTTACATTGAAAGAAATGGAGGCTGTTGGGGCTGTGACCAGGCCAGGGACACACAGCTGTCTAAGGAAAGATTCCAATTCAGGTCTTCCTGAAATTGAATCTGGTGCTCCAGCTGCTCTATTGCCTAGTTTCCCTGCCAAGAAGTCACTGAATATCTGATTGAAGATTTCTAATGACAGAGAACTCACTCTTCCCCAAAGTAGCCCATCCCATTTTTGGACAGCTCTGAATTTAGGAAATGTTTTATTATTTATTTATTATTTATAATTTATTTATTATGCTGGCAGAGACCTGTCTCTATGCAATTTCTATCTGCTGGTCTCAAAGGATCATGGGACTGCTGGACTTTGAAGGAAACACAACTTGAGGTCTTCAAACAAAGACTGGACAGCTGTTTGTTGGCTATATTATGGAAATGGATGGACGCCCGTTGAGCTTGGCTTGAATTAGGTGACCTTTTCCCCTACGGAAAATGCTGCGATTCTGTAACTTCAGACACCATCTTAGTTAAATTGTTCATCTTTCAGATAAGTAACGGAATCCCCAAGTTCCATGATCCAGGACCAAGCAAAACAAGGACTTTCTCCACATTTGACTTTCCAAATACCTGCAGACAGCTCCATTCCCTGTACCTCCCCCCTCTTCCCTTCTCCACACCAAAGATCACAGGCTCCTTTATAAGTTTCTAATTGCAGCAAATCTTTCATTTACTTCACATGCTTATTGCCTTCCTTTGGGCTCACCCAAATTGTTAGGGTTCCTTTTAAAATTGGGACACCCTGAAAAGTCTACAATGTTCCAGCTGTAATTTGACTAGAGCAAAAAACAAAAATGGACATAGTAGAAAACAGAGACCAAAGTCAGTGTATCTGGAGGGTGTGAAGTTTGAAGACTGATTGGGGACTGGGGAGGACTTGAGAAGTAGCCACGGCCCTCTGACCCCTCAGAAGCCAATGCGGGCAAGCAGGGAGGCTCTGCTGGGATAATGGCTCCTGGTCCCCCAGAGTCTAATTTTCCTCCCACTCAGGGACTTTTATCATTACCCACTTCAATCTGCCCCCTGCTCCACTCCTAGGAATGCAGGGAGATATTGGAAAGCATTTGGTCCTCAGTCCTGAAAAGTGACTGATGTGCCCAATGGCCCCTCCTCTGAGAAGTCGGCTTCTCAGCACTATCCCCTTAGCTCCCTAATTAGCACTGCCCCGAATTGTTGCCAGCCTGCTCTCCAAGGCTTGGAAGGTGACTGACAAGGAGACCCCTACTCTCCCAGTGAACCCCAGAAACACTGGGATTGACTGAGTAAAAGGAGCACTAATTGCAGCCACTTAGGTGAATCGCTCACCAATTAGCCCTAATTACCAGGCAGCACAATAATGATTATACATATTTATGTATGAAGTTCTCCTTGTTACAAATTTTACTTAATTACTCTGACACCAGACTCCACTCACGCAGAATCGGCCTTCATGACATGATGCAAGGGGGGGCAACAGTTACCCCCACCTGTGTTTTTAGGGCCAAAATGGACAAGAAGGCATCACAACAGGAGAGGACATGATGTCCCCCTAAAACATTAGGATGCATCCCACTGAGAAGCAGGGAACGAGAACGTGGACATAGCGATTCTTAGTGAGATACACTCATTGAGGAGGTCAGGCTTCGGAGCCTTCCTCGGGCACTTGCTAGCTGTGAGAGCAGTGGGCAAGCCACTAGAAATTCCCTAAGGCGGATATATTAACTCACATATAGTCAGAGAGATAGAGAGAAATAGAGATAGTGTGTGAGAGACAGACAGAAAGAGAGAGAGAAAGGGAGAGAGACAAAGAGACCAAAAGAGAAATAGACAGAGACAGAGAGACAGACAAGACAGAGAGAAAGGGAAAGAGAAAGACAGAGACAGAGAGACCAAGACAGAGACAGAAGACAGAGACAGAGACAGAAACAGAAACAGAAGAAGATAGAGAAGAGAGGGGATCAATAATTGTTCCAGTAAGTCCATCAGAGAAACCTGCTTATCCACAATGGTGTAAATCTGACTTGTGAAAAGTGTCTTTGATTTCAGACTCTGGGCTCCAAGGCAGTCTGTTATTCCAGTCACATCTGATGCCCTAACTCATTAGAAGTGGCATTCTAATTATAATTACCTAACCGAGTCTTTGATTCTATCCACAGAGAGAAAACTATCTCATTACTGGCAGGTCTTAGATGATGTGACATCCTTAATCAACTGTCTACCATTTATTAAGTGCCTACTATGTGCCAGGCACTGTGTTAAATGATTACTCATAATAATAAGGGTGATGTCATTAAGTCTCTCACTCCAGCATGATCTGTTTTACTGTGTTAATTACAAACCAACTTTACTCAATTCAACAAGCATTTGGCAAACGTTCACCCTGTGCCAGGGACTGTGTTAGGTGTTGAGGATACAAAAAAAAATTAATGAAGCAGTACCTGACCTCAAGGAGAGTGGAATTATAAGGAAAAATGGAAAAATCAATAATCATTTAGCTGAAAACACTTCTGTTTACTGGACTGAAGATAAAAATAAATGACAGGGCTATGTGGCTCCAAACCAGTTAGCTTATACTAACTATGGTAGGAGAACATTTGAAACTACTTACCATGTTCTTTTAAAACTAATTGGTAATTAAGCTTGTAGAGTCAAACTTAACCTTAACACATCATATTGTCCACCCACTGAGTTTACTGCTAGAGTAATTTTCTCACGGTTCAGAATTTTAAATGCTCTAATTAAGTTTAAAAAGACTTGGAATCCATTATTAAATACTATTTTTATTCTTAACAAATTCATGTGGTAGTAAAATCAGCCTTTTTCATTAAATTAAAAATGGTCTCTGGGGGAAGCAGGTGGCCTTCACTGTCTCAAAGCAATTCTGGGGACTGGAGGCAGGTTTGAAGAGTAAGAAAAGGAAACTTTTCAAATGAAGCAATGAAGAGACAGTAAAGCATACTTTAGAACTCCCATACAGCATGCAAAACTCCAGAGTTTTGGGAAATGTTTAACATAACAAATAAGAATATAATACAACATGTAAAATGTGAATTTATAGTTTTCTGTCAACAAGCAGCCAGAAGGGATCCATTTCTAGGTGAGTTTGACACCTCACAATAGATGATTCCCAGGTAAGGAAGGCTATCCATTGATAATAAAAAAAGAGAGAGAACATGTATTTACTCATTTTATGAGAAAAATCTGATTATCTGTGAAGACAAAGAATGTTCCTTACTCAATTTCTAGATATGTAAGAATGGAGAGTGGAGGGGTGGAATTTTATAGGAAGTAATGACATTGCTTAATTTATTTCTCATTCTAGAGTTTGAGAAAAGTTAACCATGTCAATCAAAATAAAATGGAACCCTTAGGTATTAATATTAAAATGTTCCTTGCAGCATCATTTCTATCTATGAAAAATAGTGGCTTTGTTATCAAAAAGTTTTTAGAAAAACATTTTAGTGCTTGGATGGATTTGTGATTTCTGAAAAATGGAGATGAGCTGAACTTTTCACATCTATAGTTAAGGGGAGAAAAAAATAAAATATAGGTTTTCTTATGTGAATTGGTTTTAGAATAATTTCTAGTACCTAGGAACTAGATTTTTTATGTTATCCTTATTGCCTTTTGTCCATATTCAATCACTTGTTAAAGGCCTACTCTCTGCATGATGTTATAATGATTATAATCATAATAATAAGAACAACTGGCATTTACATAGGACTTTAAGTTTTTCAGAGCATTTTACATGCATTACCTCAAGGAAGATTATCCTACTTATTGAAGATTCCTATTTTAAATTGGAATTTTACATCCAGAGAGGTTATATACACAAGAATAGATAAGAAAGCTTGCGAAACCTTGGCAGTATATAAAAATGAGTGAGCCTGGAGCTCCTTAGCAGTTCTACTTCCCTGGGCTATTTCCCAAATGACCCTATTCAACTCCAAGGTCACATGCAACACTGTCCAGTCTCTCCTTTGAAAAAAAAACCCAGGCTTCTATCACTGGCATTAAGAATTGGCAGTGATAACTTGAGTTCAGACTATTCCTGCTCGATAAATCTCATAGTCGAAAATTCCAACAAAGAACATGTGATAGGATAATTGCAAACCATCCGGTTAAAAGTATGGCTAATTTAAATATTGAAACCACTGGGATAATAAGTAGCAGCCGAAGAACTGTCTATTTTGTCCAGGCTCTACCTCTATCTCCGAGATCCCAACAAAAGAAAAGAGATTTCAAAATGTCATGTTGAGCAGATGTATCTACAAATTACCCCCTTCCCATTCCAGTTTAATTTTAGGCACAGATTTGAAATAAATACAGAATTTTACTCTCTGCAAGGTTTGGCTCAGTGGATAAAGTACTGGGTCTGTAGTCAGGAAGATGAGTCTTTCTAAATTCAAAGCTTACTAGTCATATGACCTTGGGCAAGTCACCTAAGCCTATCTATCTCAGTTTCCTCATCTGTAAAAATGAGCTGGAGAAGGAAATGTATTTTTGCCAAGAAAACCCCATGGCTAGTATCGGCTGCTGTGATTGACTGGATCACAGAGTCAACTAGAGCAACAATAACAAGAAGGTTGGCCATACCTACAAGTAGAGGTGTGGATGAGGTTTGTAATTACCTCCATAGTAACAAAGGGATTTGTAGACGGAAGGTGATTGGTCAATGGCCTTGGTTGCCTGAGGCAATGGACCCAGTGCAGGAAGACCTGGGTCCAAAATCTGCCCCAGACACCTACTAGCTGTATGACACTGGGCAAGTCACTTATACTCTGTCAGTCTCAATTTTCTTATCTGTAAATGGAGATCATAAGAGCATCTATCTCATAGAAGTGTTGTGAAGATCAAGTGAGATAACAGGGCATGTTCCACATGGAATGGTAGAAGGACAATGAAACTGATGAATAATGAACATTTTTTTCTCCTATCTGTACAAACTTGAATACAAATTGTTGCTTTGAAATAAAAATATCTCTCCTACCATCAACTGATGCAGCTTGGGGAGACATTTAAATTCAGGTGTTTCAAGTTTTAGTAGCAAAAAATTGTACTTCTGAGACACCCTCTATCTCTAAAATGCTTTAGAAGCCTAAAAGTGCTATAGAGATGCTAGCAATTACTAGAGGTCAGTCATTCTGAGCCTCATTTTAAAATTATCTCTCCTTCCATTCTATAAGAATCCATTTCCTCACCTCTCCACCAGCATGAGTTGCAAACCCTTTTCAAGTTTAGGAGACACTTTTCCAGAAGTATTGGGACTAAAAAAAAAGGCCAACTTGTAGATGAGCCTCCCTGAGCTTAGCTTGGAGAACAGCTTCCCTTACCAAGCCTTTCTGTATCCAAAGCCCTTCCAGATGGGCAGGAACTGCCCAAGGATGGACTCAAATGGCATTGAGACCTCCTGCTCACTTCTACACCACAGTGGGGCATGGGAGAAAGGCAAGAGCAGAAAATGCTAAAATTCCTTATGAAAGGGATGGATTATGATGTTGTGGTGAGGAGGAAGAATTAAGGAAGAGTTGACCACTGGGGGAATCCCAAAGTCCTAGCATCTGTGGCTTTCCCAAAGCACCTGACACATGATGTTCCCGAAGACAGAATGCAGAACCAGCAACTAGACTGTCACTAGTTTGGTGTCTTTGGAAGTGGCTGACCAAACTAATGGGTCAACAGCAACCTAGAAGGAAATGGCGGGGGACTTTCTCTGAGTCATTTTTTTTCTTTTGGTTAATGATTTGAATGAAGGCACCCATGGCTTAAATGACTTAGAAAATCTTGACCCAACACGAAACTGATGTGGTAACTAACATCACTCCAAGCCAAAAGGACGCTTTTTGGTTAAACGGTGGGCAATGGTCAACAAAGTAAGTATGTTAGAGTAACTAGTGAATTTGGGTGGAAGGAGCAAGAGGCAACTTTAGATTCCATGAAAAGGGAAAAAAACTTGTCAATTAATTCTTAGTAGAATGGACTGCTTCCCTGGAGGTCAAGCAAAAATGGCTGGAGAGCCACTTGTTGGAAATGTCAGCAGGTACTTTGGTCAGGGACTTAATCAGGGAATCTTAACTCTGGAGGAGGGTGTGTTGTGTGTGTTTGAGGTGGATCCTTTAGAAGTCTTGTGAAACCTACAGACTCCTCCAAATAATAGTTTTAAATGCATAAAATAAAATATGTGAGATTATAAGGAAACCAATTCATTTCCCTAAATATAATTAGCCAAATATCAAAAAAACCTTTTAGAGACTTTTCCCACCTATTCAAGGTTAAGAACTTCTAGTTATTGGAGGGTTTCTAAAGTCTATTCCAACTTGGAGACTTTATGCTTTTCAACCTCAGTTTCTTCTTCTATAAAATGGGAATAATAGCACTTATAGATAAATTACTTTGTAAACCTTAAGTCACTAACAACAGCAACAACAATAATGATAATGAGCATTTATATAGTACCTTAAGGTTTGCAAAGTTCTTTAAAAATGTTGTCTCATGATTCAGGCCAGTTCCAATGAAGAGAGCTATCTGCACCCAACGAGAGGACTGTGGGGATTGAGTACTTAACATAGTATTTTCACTCTTTTTCTTGTTGTTTGCTTGCATTTTGATTTTTCTAATTTTTTCTTTTTTGATCTTATTTTTTCTGTACATCATGATAACTGTGGAAATATGTATAGAAGAACTGTATATGGTTAACATGAATTGGATTATTTGCCATGTAGGGAAGGGGTTGGAAGAAAAGAGGGAGAGAAAAAATTTGGAAAACAAAGTTTTGCAAGGGCAAATGTTGAAAATTATCTATGCATATTTTTTATTAAAGCCTTTTATTTTCAAAACATATACAAGGATAATTTTTCATCATCGATGCTTGCAAAACCTTGTATTCTAATTTTCACTCCTTTCCCCCACCTCCTCCCCTAGATGGTAAGCAATTCAATATACGTTAAACGTGTTAAAACATATGCTAAATCTAATACATGCATATATATGTAAACAATTATATTTCTACACAAGAAAAATCAGATCAAAAAGGAAAAAAATGAGAAAGAAAATAAAATGCAAACAAACAACAACAAAAAGAATGAAAATTATGCACATGTTTTGAAAATAAAAAGCTTTAATAATAAAAAAGAATCAGGAGAAGGAAAAAATAAAATAAATACTGACTGAAAAAAGTCTCATTTTTATCTTCACAACAGCCCTAGGGGGTAGGTATTATTATTATCCCCACTGAAACAGATGAAGAAACTGAGGCTGAGAGGCTAAATGATTTGCCTAGGATCACATAGCTAGTAAGTATTTAAGAGAGGATTTAAATTCAGGTATTCCAATTTTTTAACCATTATATTACCTAAGTGCTTATCCATAACACAGATAATATATCAAACTTAGCTATATACAAGGCTAGGATTATTTCTAGGTAGGACCAACAAATGTTATAAGGAATCTATCATACTTCCAATCAGTATTTTTGTAAGAGAATGAATATATGTATGTGTGTATGTATAATAAGAGCTAACATTTATATAGCACTTATTATGTGCTAAGCATTTTGCTAAATGCTTTAACATCATCTCATTTTATATGTGTAAATGTGTATATATGGATGTATGGATAAATGATAAACAGAAGGATGAATAGACAGGTAGATAGACGGATGGGTGGATGAACAGATAGCTAGACAGACAGATCAATCAATCTATAGTTTTTTCCATAACAGTGAACACAGTTGTGTATAGAGACTAGGTACTCTCACATTCAATTAAGAAGCATAGTTTTTAACTAAGGATCACTGGCACTCATTCATTCAATCTCTTACAGATATTTCCTGAACACTTATGAGCAAAGTGTGATGACAGGTGCTGGGGATAGATGGATAAAACCAATAGTCCCTGCCCTCAAAAAGCTTCCATTCTATGTGAAGAGGAGGGTATGTAGCAGGGACTCATTTCATTTCTGGGGCCAGAGTGGTTGCTAGAAGTTTCCCAAACTCTAAGTAGGGAGAATCAGGCTGTGGGTATTTGTTAAAACTATAGAAACCATATTCTAGATCAATAGACTTTCTTCATTCTATAAGTAAAATAATCTGGGAGAAATGATCCTCAAAGGTGAGTTCCTGAGTACCAAATACTGAACCAAACATTGTTCTTGGTAAATTTCATTACCATTTTCTGCTTAAAAAGGAGGGACCCAAAGTAAACACCAGTGATGTGCTCTTGTCTCTTTTTTTGGTCCAAACAAAACAGAATTTGAAAGTAACAAAAAAACTATTCCAAGACTGTTGCGAAAACAAAACAAAACAGAAATCAATCTCAGAGCAAACTCTCAAACAGATTCTGGGATCTCTGAAAAAAGAAGAAGAAAAAAAGAAGGAGGAGGAAGACAAGAAAACTAGATCCTGATAATCACATTCAATATTTCAAGACAAATTTCAATAAAGGCAAAAAATCAAATTTGTATTTTTTTTTCACAAAAAGCCCTTATCTAGGAAGTTATTTATTTTCACAAATTCTATGTCACTGGCCATACCATTTTCTTTTTCTTAGTTATCTCTTAGCAATGACTAAGGTGGACATTCATTATTTCTCAAAGCGAGACAATCATGGGCTATAGCACTTTACTTCAAATACTCAAAACAATTCACCCCAAAGAAGTAGTCAAAGCTATACAGGAATAAATGGTGAGCACTGAAAAAGATGTGTCGAATGAGAAGAAGAGCATTTTGGTCATTTTTCAGGAAAACGTCAGATGAATAGAAGCTCTTCAAGGGCAGGGACTATCTGTTGTATCTCCTAACCCCCATACAGTACCAGGCACTCTGTTTGTTTAACTGAATGAAATCAAGTTCAATTATCATGGATTGTATGAGCCTAGCCTTTAATAAACAAATATCAACTGAATACCACCATGGCTTAGTGCTATACTCAGCCTTATGGGGATATAAAAGTAACAGACTTAGTCTTCTCTCCCATTGAGCTCATGAGTTATTGAGAGAGAAAATACTGACATATGTGAAACAGCAAATAACTGAAGTCTGTGTGTGCAAGTACATAGACAGTACAGTGGATTCTGGAATCAAGTCTTAAGCTCAAATCTGCCCTCCACCATGTACTCACCAATACAGTTCTAAGAAAAAATAATGATGGGTTGTAAAATTTCACAGATATCAATTTAATATTTGTTCCCTTATCAAGCTTGGGCTCAGAAAGAAGCTCTCTCAATTTTACCAGGGACTGGGATGTCATCCATTGTCCAAAATCCTCCAGAGTGGAATAAGAGAAGGTTCTTGAGGATGAAAAATGGGCAATTTCCCACATGAAGGACATATCAGTGTAGACAGTATGGAATCATTTCTTGAATTACCCTGATTGTATGGACAAAAGTGCCAGGTAGAATGGAAGTTCACTGAGGGCAGAGGCTGTTTCATGTTTGTCTTTGAGCTCCAGTGCTAGGCACACAGCAGACATTTAATAAATGCCTCTTGATTGACAGTTCCATTTTTATTGAATAACAACCGAACTCTCCACTTTGCTTATTCATACCAACACAAGAGCTCTAAGGAGGCTTGCTCAAGAGCCAAATGTGATGCTAACGATATGCTCTTGTTTCTCAATTATTCAGATACTTATGCAATACTCACCATTACTTATCCTTTCTGCTGTTGTTCCACTTTGAAAATTAAAAACAAGACTGTCTCCTGGCCTGTCAAGTGATCCACTAGCTCTTTGAGTTCCATTTTTAATGGAAATTCCCAATCTGACAACATGTTATCAACGCAGCAGAACTCCATTAAAGTTTCTGGCGATGTGCTCCCAAGGAGAATTTTGGGCTGGGTATCAAATCGGACTGAGGCAAACAGCTATTCAATCCAAGCAACATTTATTGATGGATGACCTCAATCTCTTTCAAGGTGAATGCCGGACCACTCAACTGAAGTCTTTCTGTAAATTCTTTATTAGCAGATATGCATTTCTGTGCATGGTCTTCCAATCCAACCCAACAGTGAATAAGTACCTACTATGTGCAAAGCACCATGCTAAGTGCAGGTAGAGGGGAATAATAGGCAAGATAAGGTGAGGAGGAACTTTATTTCTTCATTTTTAAATATCTGTATTTCAATGACTTTGTGGAACCTTTTAATCAACTAATCAGCATTTACTAGGCAACTACTATATGCTAGGCTTTGCGGATACAAAGACAAAAGTGAGAATTCTTGCTCTCATGCAGTTTATATTCTAAAAGGGGAGGCAAAATCTACATATATGGGAATATACCAGATATAGGTCAAAAATAGAAGGCAATTTTTCAGGGGGGGAAAGGGACTAGCACCTGGGGAGATCTAAAAAAGGCTTCATATAGAGTCTGGTGGAATTTGGCTGAATCTTAAAGGAAACTAGAGGTTCTCACTGGAACAGCTCTTGTAGGAAAATTGGAAATTGATCTTTAGGATAATGATCATTTGAACTTCCCTGTCTATAATGTTCTTTCTCATCTGAGGGTGATATCAGAGCACCCCACCTTTTCCTGCTAATGACCTCTCTCTCAAATGACTTGGAATATAACTTCAAATTAAATTAAATATTTAACTTTAAATTTATCATTGTCTATTCTCTTTATAGTTATTTTGGATATATTTATATGTGATATATTTATATTGTTCCCCCACCCACCCACTTTAGAAGATGAGCCCCTGATGAACAGGGGATTACATTTACTATATGTGTATCCCTCCTGCCTAACACAGTGCCTGGCAAATAGTAATAATCACTTGTGGATTGACTCACTGACTTCAAACTAAAGCTTCTCCCCTTCCATTGGCTGAGTGATTGGCTTTGCACAATTAGCTGTAGTCTTCCCAGTAAAACTAAACTACAGTTATTTCTTCTATATTGCAGCATTCTCTATCATGGTTTTGATACATTGTGGGTTGGTATAAAAATTAAATGAGAAATTTTTGAAAGTTTTGCAGAAGCTGCAGATAACATAAAAAGGCCGGCAGATGACATAGAAAATATTTAGAAACTGAGAAATGCATAACACATAAGTATAGTATCATATAATATCAACATGTTTTATCTTTTAATACTGTAAACATCCTATAAAAGACAAAAAAAATTCAGACTTCTTCAGGACTGAAGGGAAGGGCAAAAAATTTGTGCAGATTTTCTAGCTCACATGGGGTGCTGTGGCCTTAACCCCCATGATGATATGGGATTTGGATACTGTCAGAATAATTGTATTTCAAACTCTCTTTGTATTGAGAGTCACCTCATACCCAGCCACAAGATCTGAAACTAGAGCTTGTGGGTTTCTGATTCTTCCTTTTGAGGACCCCACCCCACCCACCCCTTCCTTAGTGAAAGACTTCATTTCTCATCACCCCAGCGATCTCAAAGTTCACTCTTGTCTTCCAGCTTAGCCAGACTCCCTAGCCTTTGTATTCCCAGTACAGTGATTGGCAAAGTTGACACCTTCAATTAAAAGAAGCTTTTTAATGCTGTCTTCTGTAGCGGACCAATGATAAAATAATCCACAAAGGAGAGCAGAAATCAATAGTAACCTTATTACAGATCATCTCTGGTTTGGCCCAGATGGTCAGAATCCATTTCTTATGAAATGTAATTCATCTCTTCAGCACATTTAAAAAGGGCCAAGAAAAAAAAATAAATAAAGCCAAATCAACACTATACAAGATGCAATTGAGTGAACCCCATGTTTGTCCTTTCTTTTTAGGGAAAATCCTGATCAAAGCTAATAAGTAAGTAAGAGGGAGGAGTCATCTCCCATACGCAATTTTATTAACAGTTTCCACCCTAGGAAAAGAAAGAGATTTCTACCGAGTTAGCAATTCAAATCACAGGTTAATGGAGAAGACTGAGAGACCCAGAATTGAATAGAACATTCTCAATCAGTCAGTAATAAACTACTATTTATTAACCACTTACTATGTAACAGTCATTGTTCTAAGTGCTAGACAAATCACATCTTACAAGACACAAATCATTTAATACACATAAAATGAATGACCTTTAACAGCTGAATGGACTGACCAACCCATCATTTCTTGATCCATACTAGAGGGAGGTCACCACCAATAAACTAATAATGAAAATGAAAAAGGAACTATAGAACAGATTCATAACAAGGGGAACATACTGGTAAAAATATTTTTTTTACAGCATGATATTCATCAAGAGGCAGAACCAAGGTGTGAAAAACATGTGCAAATTAAGACCCAGGACGTGTGGGTTCAAATCTGAGAACTGATACTTTCTAGTAGCATAGCCTCATTGTGCATGTCTCATCTGTAAAATGGGAATAATAATTTAAGTATCTACTTCATGAGGTTTTTGGGAGGAAAAAAGTGGGCAAATGTTAGAGCGTTATAGGTATGTTGGCAATTTTCCATTTTTTGTTCTCAGATGACAAAGGGGAGTTCAGGGAAGAGTGATAATGTCTCACTCCAAAGGTAAGATGTCAAAAGAAAGAAAGCATGTTTCTAAGGTGAACTTTTGATTGAGAGCCACAGAACTCTTCAAAGATAAAAAATAAAAATTTAAAGGTCCCTAGGCTGCAAGGTGGTGCAGTTGACAAGGGCACTGGGCCTGGAGTCAGGAAAAGCTGAGTTCAAAGCCAGTGTCAAACACTTATCAGCTGGTCAATTCACTTCACCTCTGTCCACTTCAGTTTCCTCTTCTGTAAAATATGAATAAAAATAGCACCTCCCTCCCAGGATTTTATGAGGATAAAATCAGAAAATATTTATAAAGTACTTTGGAAACCTTCAAATGCTATGTAAATGTCTAGAATGAGTATTCTGAATATTAAAGGCTGAAGGCCTTCTCTACGTTGCCTATCAATATTTTATGAAATCAGAGCCTATTAGGAGTAAGAAGGGGCCCTCAACTATTTATTCTCATCTTTTAGCTAGTTCTTCAATACCTCATTCTAACTCTCCTTTTGGATGGTGATAATATATTGTCCTAAGGAAAAAAACTATGGATTTTTTTTCTAAAAAAAATTACAGAAGTTCCAATAAAAAGTGACCATAAAATATTTGAAGACTTTTTTTTGATAATACAGTTGTAACAATGATATGAATTTAATCTTGGCTCTTTTCATTACTTAATTTAACAGAAAGAATTAATGAGAGAAGGAAACAGACAAAGCCAGAGGCATAAGGCATCAGAGCTATTGGAATTCTAAATTATAGAGCACAAGCTTCCTCATCTTTAATTTTTAATTAAATCAGAATGTTTTGCCTGATCATTTCATAACACAAAAATAAAGTGAGATGAACATAACAGATGTTCCCATCCATAGGATTATCAGCCAGACAGTCCAGAAACTGAAATTTTCTACCTCGACTACACAATGTCCATTTCAGAGTAAAGCCATTTCAGAGTAAAGAGGTTCAATCACCCCAAAGTCACATGCCCAGGCTGGGGCCCAGTTCTATCTTTGACTAAACCCTAACATGCAGTAAGGCTGTCATTCACCTCACAAAGCCCCTTTCGTAAATCCTCACAGAAATGGCAGTTCATGTATTCACAGATTTAGACCTAAAACGGACCTCATTGTGGCTGTTCCATCATTCAGTTGTGTCCAACTCTCTCTGACCCCATTTGGGGTTTTCTTGGCACAAATACTGGAGTGGTTGGCCATTTCCCTCTCCAAGTCATTTTACAGATGAGGAAACTGAGTCACAAAGGTAGGTGACTTGCCCAGGTTCACCAAGCTAGGAAGGGTTTAAGGCTGGATTTGAATCCAGAACTTCCAGTAAGCCACCTAGCTTCCATTTGCATTCTCTTAATTTCTGGGCTCAAGCCCAGAAAAGCAAAATCATTTCCCCATCATATTAAAGGATTTTAATTCACATTCTTTGCCCTTGAAATCCATATTTTGTACTGAGCTGCCTCTAAAAGAATTAAGGTGGAATCAATTAGTTCCTTCAATTATTCTATGGTCAGTGGAAAGCTGGCCTCCACATCAGAAAAAAACATGAGTTAAACTCCCTTCTGACAGGGACTGGTTTCTTGGGACTGTGAATTGCACAGAAGAGCCTGATGGGAGGAGGCTTCCTCCTCTGGAGCTCTCTAGTCCAATGAAATTAAAAACAATTTTTCAAAATGGTTACAATTATTAAGAACATTCATTATACATTACCCCAATGATACTGAAGGGGTTAAAGTCAGTTTGATTTTAGTCAATGAAAAGAGGATGTCTATGAATGCAAAACACTGAGTCCTTTTTTGTTTGTTTGTTTGTGGATTAAGTTTACAAATCATTTAAATTGTTCTTAGTATGTCCTTTTTCCTTCCTTTCTAGCCACTGCTGTATGCATACAGTAGTAGGCCCTTAAAAAGTGCTGCTAGAATTGAATTTTCCATAAAACATAGCATTGGACAGTCAAAAAAACTCACCCCAGTAGAGTAAATCACAGCAGAAATATAAGGGAGGAAACCCTTTTTCATGTCTTTTACATATTTTAAAGCCATAATTCAATTTCCTCCAGTAGTTCCCCAAGTGTCAGGCTCTCTCCAGGTGATGCTCTTGTTTTATTGTTTCTCTTGTCTCAGAATAGCCACTATATTCAGGTGCATTTGGGACCTAACCAGGTTCAAATCCTTTGCAATTTTAACATCATAATCAGGCTTTCAGCCAGAGCAGGAATTGAGGACAGAAACGTGTTGTTTAAAGGAACAAATAAAGGGAACAGGAACAGGATTTTTCATTCCAATTATCTGTGTACTAAATTGCTGACACTTATTTATAAATTCTTCTCCACTTGTCTTCTCCAGCCTTTGTTCACCTAAAGGAAGCCTTATTGCATCTCTAGAAGCAGGTGGGTTCTGTTATGGGGGTTTTTTCCCTCATAGAGTCATAGAATCTCTTGGTTGGAACCTTCCAAGGCCGCCCAGCCCAGCCCAGGACAGAACAAGTGGTCGGGCGCCACACTCCTGAGATTCTACTTTGGGACAACTCTTACAATCAGCAAAGTTTTCCTGAAATCTGTCTCCTTATGGGAAAGGGCCCCACATGTGCAAGAATGTTTGTGGCAGCCCTTTTTATAATGGCTAGAAACTGGAAACTGAAGGGATGGAGAGCAGCTGAATGAGTTATGGTATATGAATGTCATGGAATATGATTGTTCTGTAAGAAACGACCAGCAGGACGATTTCAGAGAGGCCTGGAGAGACTTGCATGAACTGATGCTGAGCGAAATGAGCAGAATCAGGAGATCATTGTGCATGGCAACAATAAGATTACATGACGATCAATTCTGATGGATGTGGCTCTTTTCTTTCTTTCTTTCTTTCTTTTTTTTTTTTTGGTTCTTTTCAACAATGAGATGATTCATGGTTTTGTGATGAAGAGAGCCATTTCCACATAGAGAGAACTGTGGGAACTAAGTGTGGTTCACAACATAGCATTTTCACTCTTTCTACTGTTTGCCTGCATTTTGTTTTCTTTATCATTTTTTTTTCTGGTTTGATTTGATTTTTCTTGTTCACTAAGATAATTGTATAAATATGTGTGTATATATTGGATTTAACATATATTTCTACCATGTTTAACATAAACAACAACAAAAAAGAAGTCTGTCTCCTTGCAGTTTCCACTCACTGCTCCCAGCTTTTTCTTCTGGGCCCAACAGAAAGTGCCTACTGTGTGCTAGGCGAATAATGAAACAGCTCAATTAAGCAGAATCAGCAAGGCAGCCCTTCAAATGCCCAATGACAATTATCAGGACCCTGGTTTAAGCCTTCCTCCAGGTCCCCCAACCAATGCTCACATGGCCACCTACCATCTTGGGTGTCTACACTGTCCGTTGTCTTTCCTACAATATGGCCCTTGCACCTGAAGGTCAGATCTTATGTGAAAATCATTGAACCTTGCCTAATACCTCACAGGAGGCTCCATGACAGGGGAGGTGACCACGCTGGATCCCTCGAGCTCAGGAGTTCGGAGCTGGGACCTGCAGCTCCTTATGGAGAGGGACGCTGCTCTGGTCAGGAACCGAACAGCTCTCACAAAAACAAACAAAAAACCAAATATCTCATATGCAAGGGAGTAATACTTCTAACGCAGAAATTAAGGCACAAAATGGAGCAAGCGCTTCTTAAAACAAGCTTTTTTCATGCCTTTGCCCTCCAGCTACATACATCCAAGAGCCACTTACCATGTCGTACGTAGTGACAATCTTTTTCAAAACCTCCGGCACTATCCCTTGCAGCTCCATCGTGGGGTACTGGTCATTCAGATTCAGCACCACCAAGGGCGTGTTGTCGGGTCCAAGTAAGCGTGTCGACACGGCCAGAATGCACTGCATGAGGTTTGCTACAGAAGAGAGTCCGCATAATTCTTTGAATGAAACTACTGCATTCTGTTAAAGAGAAAGAAAGGAGTTACTTTATTGGGAGTCATTTCCTCCCTCAGGACCCTCTGCGTCCTACTTGAGTGGCCCGGCATAATGGCCATTAACAGAGACGAGGATCGTTTTATCCAGAAAAGAAAAAAGAATTAAATGGCTATTGTCCAAAGTAAATGTGGTTAGGGACATCTGTAACAGAACTTAACCAAAGCACTGAAAAAGGCAGAGAATCACAATTCTTCTGGAGGGCATGACTTCTCCAGACTAAAGTTTGCAGCAATGCTAATATTGATATACAGTTGGGAACACACAAAAACTAGCTCCTATCTACCTTCAAAGGGGAAAAATGTACTTTTAAAAAGTCGGTTTTATTTCATGTTTGAAATAAATGACAAGTATACCACAGGGAAATTAGGATCAGAGAAATTTGAATTTCACTTGCTTATTTCCTGAAATAAATAGACAAATACTTGGGTCACGGTTGGCTCCAGTTCCAAATGCCCTTTGAGTAGGTAGTCAGCCAGTGACCCCATCATGAGCATATAGCCCTGGAAGGCTTAGCCTTGGTTTTCTGAATTAATTGATCTTCCTTCTTGTTCCACATACACTATCATTTTTGTTCCCATAGGCCTTTGGGGTCTCACTGTAGGTATACCCCAAGAATATCCATTTAAGAAAACTCAAAGATAACTTGTAATGAAAGGCAGAACATGAGATTATAGAAAGCATCCTGGGCCTAAGTAAGAGTCTTGGCTCAACCTTAGATCACATCAAGCAAGCTGACTCTCAGTTTCCTCATCAACAAAATGGGGTTAATACAACTTTTACATGACTTACCATTGGGTTATATTGAGGAAAGAGCTTTGACTAGAGCAAACATTTGTACAAATATGAACTATTATACTAGGTATCCTCAATACCTAAAATACTTAAAACTGTCCTAAAACTTTTGAGACACCTGGTATAAAGAATAATATTGTGAAGTGCCATGAGTTAGTAGATATAGGGCCAGACTTGATTCAAGGAAGTCTGAATTTAGTCCTATTTCTGACATATACATATTGCTTATATGTGACCAAAGTTAGCCTAATAAATCTCTTCAGGCCTCCAGTAACTAAGGCTCTAAGTGACAGATAAATTGTAATCTCCATCAGTGAAGGGGCTTTAACATGTTGGAAATTCATCATGCAAGTCCAGGACCTCTTCCCCCAATATCACCAACAAATTTTTAGTATTTACAGTCACAGACTACCATCAATAAGGAAAATATCTAACCTCAGTTTTCCCACCTGTAAAATGAGGTAATAGGACTAGAAGGCTTCCCTGTTCAAAATCTGTGGCCCATGATTCTGAGCCAGGCAAGGTAATTATGAATGAATGTATATATAGGGATGTCAATCTGAGCAGAGTTGGCAACTACAAGTGGGGGTACAAGAAAGAAAAACACATTTAACAACAGCCTACAGAAGTGACTAATCGTTGTGACTTTTGCCAATTATCCTTGTTTTAGGGAGGGGGTGCTTACGCAATCATTCTGGGTTATTTTGGGCTGATTTTTATTGTCACTTCAATACAAGCATCAAACTGATCCCTGTATCTTTTTGCCACCTCCGCTGTACATCAGAGGAGGACCAGTCTCAGTTAGGAGATGCTCATTACCAAGTCGCCCACAAAATGATAAAATTTTCAGCCACAATTACTTCTCAAACCTGTCTACTATGTGAAAAGAGAGCCACAAGTTCTGTGGGTAGAGGAAAGATCCACCTCCATAAAATCCTGGGGTTATGAATTAATAAAATATCTTTTTTGCACAAAATTAAATCTCTGCCCAGTTTACCTGTCCAAGAATAATTATTATCCTTGTGAAAACTAATAAACTTCCATGAATTGAGCAAACCAGAGTTTTCCCCATTTGTCTGTTTCTGGAAGACTTTTTGCTACTTGGGTTTTGGAAAAGCTATAGAGAGGGTGTTCAAGCAAGCTGATATGCTGGATGAATGCATCATTGCACTGGGCAGTGGCACGCGGCACCCTGTGATCAGTTATGGCTAATGCTAGATCAATTCTTCATACCCCAGGAAAGATGGGTGTGCTTTCTTTGCATGCTCCCCCTTCTCCCCCCCTTTTTTGGATCAACCCTTTGATTTCATAAGGAACTCTCAGGGAGGAGATTTCTTCTCATCCAGAATTCCCTGGGGGCCTGAGAATTATATGTTCAGTTATATTTTTCAGATCTCAGAAGAGAAACCTGAACTCAGATAACATTCCCCAACTAAATAAGAGATTACACAGCCCCCAGTGAGGATGGGGACTGATAGTTGAGAACTGACCAATAAAACATCCTCTAGGTCTGTGAATACACAGTCCTCCAGAGCTACAAAGACCATAAGAATCATCTAGTTTTTTCCACTCTTTTTACCAACAGGAAAACAAACTGAGACCCAAAGAAATTACTGTTCAGCCCGGGTGCCTGTACACAGTAGTCACTTAATAAATGCTACTTAATTGAAGAATTAGCCTAAGGTCACATAGGGTATAAGAAACAGTCTTGAGGCTAGCAAGGGGTAAAAACACTTAAGAAAAATGTGTGAAAACCACATAGCAGATTTTACCAGCCTGTCGACTTCTTCCCATTGTGGTCATTTCATTTTTCCTATTATTTTAAGATACCTAATCTTTCAGAGAATATTCTACAATTGGCCGGTACCCAGATCTTTGGATTTTTTTTTATCTTCTATAACCCTCAGTACTTACTAATTATAAATGACATTTAAATGGCACTTTGAGGTTTGCCAAAAACTACATGCCTGATCAGAGCCAGTAGATTACTCAATGAGAAAGGTTCTACAGAGGTTTTATCCCCACATTAAAGATGGAGACATTGAAATTCGGAGCGATTAAGTGACTTGACCACAGGATCATAAGTTTCAAGTTGGGTGTCATTTAAGCCAACCTTTTCCTTTGATAGAGAAGGAATCAATGTTCAGAAAAGTGAATTTTTGCCCACGGCCACCCAGTAAGATTAGAACCTGACTTGGAAGTATCATTCAATCTACGGGTCTCATCATGGCCACACAGCTAGTAAGCCTCAGAGGCTGCACGGAACCCAGGCTGACTTGAGCGTCCATCCACCAGCCATATGGTAGCTGCTGGGCAAATAATTTGTTGCTTGATTACTTTTAGACACCATTATACTCTCCACATAGGCAGTCCTTATCTCCTACTATAAACATAGATACCTTAGCGTCTTTATTTAAACAAATGAGTGTCTATTTTTAGATATTCAGAAAAAAAAGTCTTCTAAAACAATCTTAATAAAGCAAACGAATCTATCAACCAGCAATTATTTCCTGAGCCCCTCCTCTGAAGCCATCCAGCATGGAATACATTACAGAAGGCACAGGAACAACACAGACCCCGTTGCATTTCCTGAAGACATGTTCAGTTGCGTTCACATTAAGGAACATTTATAGACATCTAGGCAGAAACAGCATTTCTGCTTCTCATTTATATTTTCATAGGAAGAAAAAAGCTCTGTTAGCCAGCTCTTGTACCAAGAGTTAATCATTTAAACTCACCATCCATTTTTTTTCAGCACAAGAATAATCCCTTGTAGTTTAAAAAACCTGGTTGATGGAGGCAGGGGAGGAAAAAGTGATTAATAACCAATATTTTGAAGGCGATTGCCATTTACAAGTCATCTGGGTCTGGAATATTTACAGTGTAAACAATATACATGTGAGAGCTGGGTGGAAACAGCAAAGAGTCGCTTTTTAAGAAACAAGAACTGTACCTGCATGTTCTCTCTCAAGTCTGTGGCATCCCGTATAGGCGGCTGGGCATTCTTGAACACTTCGTCTACTGTTTTAATCCACAAGGTTCTCAAAGAGGCATATTCCCTGGATTTTTTCCCTTTCCTTACAGAAAGTCCCCTCTTGTGCGGTTTCCCTCCTCCCCTCCTGTTAGTGATAGCCACATGAACAAATAAAGATGCATGAGGAAGCACCTCCCCAGTTAAGGACTGCAGCGGGACGTGCCGGTAGCCGGTCTGTAAACACTCAAAGGGAATGGTGTACTGCCCGATAAACTCATCCCCGATATAATCATCATCCAGAACTACAAAGCGCACCATGGCCAGCTCTGGGAGGTTGATCTGAAATTCGAAGCTTTCATCAAAGATGGGAGTGTCCCCATTCTGGTTCACCGTTTTTGTCCTTTGTTCGGCGCAGTCGGCGGGGATTCCATGGATTTCCACGTAGACGTAGGGGTCCACCACGTCCCCTTTGGCCCCCGAGCCTTTGGGCTTGGGGAAGTTCTGCCCGCTGATGATTTTGATGTGGAGGAGCTGTGGGGACACCCCGGGGACGGAATCCTTGGTGTTGGCGCTGAAGAAAGAGACCTCCTCCCTCATGATGGCTGGCCGCAGGACATAGCCGCAGTTCCCATTCTGCCGGAACCAGCCGATGTTCAGGTCCATCATCAAACCGGGAGTCTGGAAGTTCATGGCAACGATCTGACAGCCGCACTTCCAGAAGTCCTGGGGGTTCATGTTGCTGGAGTCAATCCGCATGGGACTAGGAAAGACCCTGGCCAGAAAGCGTTTGTTGTAATTGACAAAATCCCCCGGGTTTTCGTTGGCGTACTTGCTGGCCAGCACTTCGTTAAAGGAGCACACCTCCCAGTACTTCTGAGCCTGAAAGGACACTTGGAACTCTTTGAACTGAACCGATTTGCAGATGCTCACCAACTCGGAGAGCTCTTTGCACAGCTGAAAGCGCTTTACGGGCACCACGTTCGTCTGCTCCGCGGTTTCCTTCCCGATTCTCTGAGACATCTCCGCTCCCTCGTCTTCGTCGGTGACGTCTCCCTCTAAGCCAGGGCAGTTGGTGGAAAGCTTTTTTGCCTTAATGAGTATTTTGCCTTTCAGGACATCAGGAGACGGCAGGTAGGATTCCTCCATGTTGGGCGACGTCGTGTAGAGCTTGTCCCCCAAAATTTTCCTCATGTGTTGGACCATGACCTTTTGCTGCTTGATGGAGCAGTGGTTTTCTAGGCAGAGAATGAGAGGGTATTCGGATGCAAAGAACGCATACTTGTTAATGATATCGATCACACTCCGGAAGACTATCTGCGAGGTCATGGTGTGGCCCGTATAAATCACGGGCTCATTATCCGGCCCATCCCACACGTCCAACTCAACACTCCGACAGCCCATTTTAAGGGCTCGGATGTACCCCGTGATATCTGACGGGCCTCGGAACTGGTCTTCTATCAGGTAGGTATTATGAGAGGAATTGATGAAATAATGGGACAAAGGCTGCTTCATGTCCTGACAAACCTTCTTGTGCTCGGGATCAAAAATATAACAATCAGGGGACATAAGGTAATTGGTGAAGCCATCTATGGAGAGCCAGCCCCGCTCCTGGCCCTCTTTGGACGGCTCGTACTTGTGGATAATCTCCAGGCTGACTTCCTCGTCGATGTGGGCCACCCCTTGCTCTGCCTCTAAAAACATCATAAGGTCCTTAGTATCGAGGAATTCTTTATTGCTCGAAAACTGAACTAACAGGAAATAAATTTCGGGCCGGGTGCAGAGCTCGTGGAAAACCTCAGCAAACTCTTCCTTCGTCACCTCGGTGCCCGTTTTGTCCTTTGACTTATGCAGTTCTTTGAACTTCAGCTCGATTTTGCTCGTTTTTAAGCCAGGGTTTAGGTTTTTGATGCACTGCACTGCGCTACACAGGGACATGTGTCCAAAATTATCTACGTCCACCTCGCTAAACAACTGGGAAACCCAAGAAGTCCGCATGTTGTCCTGGCTGCTCTCAATCATGTCCAGCGTGTGCTTTCCGTAAGAGATGAGGTACCGCAGCCCCGTGACCCAGATGTTGGCCACGTCAGCAGAGTTGGCGACCAAGTCAAGAGACTCGTAATTCTCCCCGTAGATCACCGAGAATGCGCAGTCTTCTGAGATCTGGTCGGAAATCCCGTTGCTGCGGAAAATATCGGTGTTTTTTCCCGTTCTCACTTCCTTGATTGACTTAATGTCAATCTTGGCTTTCTCCGAGTCCTTCTTGGAGGGTTCCCATCGCAGGGACTGCATGTCGGCATCTAAGAGAAAATACCGGTGATAAATTCTAGAATTGGAGCGGACCTTCTTGAGCTCAGAGCCTTCGACCATCGAATTGATGCAGTCACTCGCGCTGCTGATCTTCTTCTCTGTGGGCATGCTGCTAAATGACACTGTCTTTTTCCGTTCTCTTTTCTGTTTGGTGCCATCCTGGGGGGAGAGAGGGGGAAAATAACCAGTTTTAGTCTATTTGGGTAATGGATGCATTTGGTTTCTCTGCTCTAGGCTGGGGATAAAATGCAAAGATATTTTCCCTCCTAAAAAATTAAATTGCCTTTCACTCATTAAGCACTCCATCCCTTGGGCTGTGAATTAAGATATCCATTAACTTCTAATGATTATTCAGGGAAACAGAAGGAGAGCATGTATCACTGACAGGTATGAATTCACTCTTAAATTGATGCTCAATGGGATGTCAGATAGCCCAAGCTTAGCCTTTCTAGCTAGTCCCAATCTGTATATCTGGGTTGTTCTGGAGGCTAGACAGAAATCCATATCAAAGGGCACCATGACAAGGCAGGGGTAAGATGAAAGGAGAAAGTATCAGGAGCCAGAAGTTCTCCTGATTTCCAGATTTCTACATATCTGGATCATTCATGGTTTCAAGAGTTATTTGTACACATGAGATTCTACTCCAGAAAGGGAGAGAGGAAGAATGAAAAGGAGAGAGAGAAAAAAAGGGAAGGGAGAAGAAAAAAGACAGGCAGGGAAAAACATAAAAAGGAAAAGGAGAGAAAGAAAAGAGAGCCAGAGAGAGAGGAAAGAAAAAGAGAAAGAAGGGGGAATAAGAAGGAAAGGAAAATGGAGGAGGGGAGATGGAAAAAAGAGAAGAGGGAAAGGGAGAGGAAGAGGGAGAGAGAAAAGGAAGAAGAAAGAAGGATAAGGAAGGAGAGGGAAGAAAATGGAAAGGGAGGAAGGAAAGAGAGAGAGAGAAAGAGTGAGAAAGAAAGGAAAAGGAGAAGAGGGAGAGAAAGGGAAAGGAAGGGGGAGAATGGGGAGAGGGAGGAAGGGAATCAGAGACAGAAAGAGACTTTGAGAGAGAGAAAAAAGAAATAGTGACCAAGAGGCAGAGAGATTCAAACAGACAGACTTAGGTTTCTTCTAGCAGTCCTTCCGAACATTAAAATTCTACAGCTTAATTTCAGTCAAGAGTTTTCTGCATTTCCTTAATGAAAGTGCCACAATTAGGGCACTTTCAGTAGTCCTCTCATACTCCTAGTAATAAAACTACTTTAATTAATGAGATCTATGGTCTAATTAATATGAATAATGTAACCCACCTTGCATAACCTGCCTTGCCCTCCTCCACGTCCTTCCTTAATTCATCCCAGAGGTGACATTTCATGGGTAACGTAGAGCCCACGAACTATCCTTGATTCTCCCACTAGACTTTGGCCTTCTCTCCCTTCACACATCCAGTTCTTCACCAGATCTGGCCATTTTTCCCTTTCCAGCTTTTCTCACATCCAACTCCACCTCTACACTCACAGAGCTACCACCTTCTGGATCCCATTACTTCTCACCTACCTTATTACAATCGAGTCCCAATTGTTCCCTTCCTGGTTCTGATTCTGACTTTCTGGACTTTCTGTCTCAGCTGCTGTCTCCCTCTGGAGCTTCCTTTGGTATCCAAGTCCTTTTCACTCTAGACCATTTGTCTCTGTCACCTTCATACCCTGGAAATTCTTTCTCTTTTTCCCAATGGGGACCCAGACCAGCCAAGGTTCTTTCCCCGCCTGTTTTTATTCTCCTAGCTGCCAATTCATATTTAACTACTTTATTTTCTTTATATTGATTCTGTTTATACTTAGAAATGTACTTGCTAATTTCCCAATTGGAATGAAAACTCCTTGAAAATAAGGGTCATTTCACACACATCCCCGACCTAGCACAGTGCTTGGTATACAGCAAGTGCTTACTGCTTGCTTTCCTGATGACATCCTTTGCTCCACATCTCCTTGGTATCACACTGCAGTTTACTGAAACCCACATAGACCCATTGCCCACTGAGGTCATCCTCAGTTTTTTCTTTAGAAACAATGAATTGCATTCCTAGTAGCCATGAGACACCACTGGAAGGTGATCCAGTATGATTAGGCCATTAAAACTATCCCCCCCCAAAACTGGAAACTACAGAGCTTCCTAAAATCCTTCCAAATTATAATGTCTTATTTAGTTCCAAAGGCAAATCACACAACTCCCTTCCCTAAAACCCATACAACCCATTTTTCTATCTCCAAAAGTTGATTTATTAGCAGGCAGGAATAATCTTTATAATAAAGAACATTCTATTCAAGCTAAATATGTATAGATGATTTCAAATAATTAAAAATATTTAACTTATAAAAGTTATAACTTTTTAATTTATACATGAAACCTGTGACAAGTTTTCAATCACTAAGATTTTCCATTGTATTTCAAGGTATTAGATTTTTTTCTTACTGCTTTCACATTCAGGGTATAAGGCATGGGGATGAAATTTGGAGTTATAAAATGATATTAAAGGAAAGTATCATAACCCCTGGGAAGTGTGATACAGTCAAATGATATACTAAAATCATTCTAATTCTTCTAATCTGGACATAACTAGTTGAGAGGAAAATCTCTTTCATCTGTATTTTGAAAAGCTATTATTCTTTCCTCTATAGTTGAATCTCAAAATTGCTCTTACTTTTTGAATATATTCAATTTCGTAAGCAAATTGCATCTCAGGTAATTAAATTCCAACTCTGACTCTTCTGAGCATCATTTCCCTCAAAGTTTCACAATGAGTAATAAAGGCATCTGCGACTTGGATACTAAGAAATATGGTATAAAACCCAGCAGTAAAAAAAAAAAAAAAGAAACTATCTTCAGAGACAAGAGAAGCAAAAAAAGGGGGGGTCACTCTATCCACAAAACCACATTTTATTAGAATGGCTCCAGACTCCTGAAGCGTGCATTCAAGCAGTTTTGCATGAAATTAAATCTGTGATCAGCCCTAAGTGAGGGCATGAAACTCCTGAACATGGAAATTCACATTTTCCAGAAGAGGAGTGACTTTACTAAAAAGCAAGATGAATTCAAGGAGAAGCTGAGAAATAAGATAATGCCCTAATTGATGTGAGAACATATCTGTGCATTAGTTTCCTATAAAAAATCAGAAAATACTGGTATTGGGAAATACTGAAAAAAGAGTAGATGAAAAAGTATGAGAAATCTATTAGGAAAATAAGTCTTCAAATCTTTACTATCCATAAACTCCCTCCCATAATATTGTAATTTCTTTACTCCAGACATTTGGATGTTTTTGGTCAGGGTCTTCCCTCTACTGATATAATTATCCATTCTTCTATGGGGAGTTAGGTTGGAAATTTGCTACAACTAGAAAAGAAAGCTACAACTAGTCTAAACACAATTCATTATGAACCATCATGAGCCTTTTATGAGTCATTATGAGCCTTTTAAAGATAGTAAATGCTCAATAAATGTTTATTGCTTAATTGGTTACTTATTGGATGGGGTAGGGATGGGGATGGATTCATGACTTCATTTGTTTAGAGAAGTCCCAACATAGAAGTGTTTTCTCTTGGTACAGACTGATCACTCACCTGTAATTTATAGACTTCTAGATTTGCTAGGGGACAGTGAGGAATTAAATGACTTTCTCATGATCATATAGCAACTTTACCTGCCAGTCTTCCTGATACCAAAGTCTGTTTTCTAATCAATAAGCCATATTATTTCTCAAAAATATCCCATAATACAACCCAAATGCAAAGAATTTTCTTTTTCCTTATTGGGAAGAAAAACATGTATTCAACATATTTTGTAAGAGAGCTAGTTATATGTTATTTGTCGACTGGCTGATATCTGACTTATCTTTTGTTTTCTTACACCTTCTTCCCCTTCATCTCCTTGGCAATCTGTGGTAACAGCCTCCCTGACATTTCTTGAACATGACATCCTATCTCCTGACTTAGCATTTTTATTGGCTGTCCCCCAAGCCTGAAATTTTGTCCCCTCTCATCTCTACTTCCTGGCTTCCCTGACTTTCTTTGGCTCCCATCTTTTACAAGATCTTTCCAAATCACCATTAAACATGAGTGAGTGCCTTCCCTTTGACTACTTCTGGTTTACCTTACATATATGTCTAATATGAACATAACTGTTTACATGCTCACCCCAAAGGACTATGAGCCCCTTGGGAGGAGAACCATGTTTTTCCCTTTATTTGTTCCCCAGTAATTAGCACATAGTAGGCGCTTAATAAATCCTTCTGAATTTGACTTAATAGAGAGGAGATTTGGAGTTACAAAATTATATTAAAGGAAAGTGTTACAACCCCCGGGAATTGTGATGCAGTCAAATATTATGCTAAGCTCAGACTCCATAAGTGGTACCCAACTTCATGTAACATTATAAGCTAATAGGTAAATTGGTGGGATTGGCAATAGCTTGAATATTCTAACCTGCTGTAGACAGAGGCTGATTTATACACAGACACATACCCCTATACCCCACCACCCACAAGAGTTATATGGATTGAATGTGAAAATAGAGTATTAGGCTTGGAGTAGAACAACCTAAATTCAAATCTACTCCTTGACACTTACTGGCTGAGTTACAGTTGGCAAATCACTTAATATCTCTCTGCCTCAATTTCTTCTTCTGTAAAATGGAGATAATAACAGTACCTATTTCCCAGATTATTGTGAAGAGCAAATGAGATAACAGTTGTAAAGTGCTCCACACAGTGCCTTGCATCTAATAGATACTTATTCCCTCTAATTATGTGCTGTGTACAGTTAGGAGAAATTTCCATCTTATCATAATTCCATGATCTATATCCAGAAGGCATTCCTGAATTTTTATAAATGCCTTAGTCTATACTCCAGAGTATAATTCAGAACATTTCACAATTACATTCTGGAAAAGGATACACAACACACTTTTAAGCTTATTCTGCATTACTAAGGTTTTCTCCATTATTTAAGTCTAGACAATCAGCAAAAACAGTCAATTAAACCCTGATTTGTAGTGTTGCAGATTTTAAAAATCTTAATGCTCATAATAAAAAGTTATCAATCCCCTCTCAAGCTGGAATATGAGCTGCTTCAGCAAACCCCTGTGTACATTAAATATTGGTGAGTATGTTTCTAAAATGTGCATCATTCAACTATTTCGTAAATGGCTCTGGTATCACAGAATGTCAGAATTGGGAGAGACCCCAGAAGTCACCAGCCTCCCTACTAGGTGACTTTTCATTAGATAGCGCTTGTCTCTATTTAACTGAAACTCAAGAATTAATTATAGTGCCTCCCTTATCTCTAACTGCTTATTTGAAAGATGTGGCCTTTCATATTTAAGCTCAGATTCTATGTCTTCCATGAAGCCTTCCCCAATCCCTTCAGGTCTCAGGGAATCCAACGAATTCATGGCATAAATGGCATTTTAGAGTTTACAAAGAGTTCTCGTGTACATTATCTAATTTGATCCTCATGACAATCTTGTGAGATAGCAGGCCAATAAATTTTTATAACATAAATGTTAATTAGTGACCAGACCAACCCCCATAGCCTCATACATGTGAATTTATACTCACGTGTATCTGAGGCAGCTAGGTGATGCAATAGATAGAACACAAAACTTAGAGTCAGGAGAACTCATCTTCCTGAGTTCAAATCCAGCCTCAGACACTTACTATGTAATTCTAGATAAGTCATTTAACCTGCCTCAGTTTCCTCTTCTGTAAAATGAGCTGGAGAAGAAAATGGCAAATCACTCCAATATTTTTGCCAAGAAAACCCCAAGTGAGGTCACAAAGAGTTGGACACAAATGAAAAATACCTAAGCAACAACAAAATAGGGATAATGATAGCTCCTACCTCCCACGGTTATTGAGAGGACCAAAAGAGATAATCATTGTAAAATGCTTATTAACACAATGCCTGGGCCCACAGTAAACTCCATATAAATGGCAACTATTATTCTTATTCTTAAATTATTATCTGTTGATCTACAGAACATGACTCAAAAGTGCAACTAAAGAAATTCATAAAGTTGTAATTTATGCTAGAGTTCTATTTCCTTTTTTTAAACTCTGTTTTAACTCTGCAGAGTCCTTTCACATCTATCATTGTATCTGACCTTCACAACATCCTCCCTAGGCCTTTCAGGATCCTACTTATTATTGAAATAGGTTAATACAGTAAGTAAAAATGTGAACTTCCTCTCAGTTTGCCCAATCAAGTCCTACAATAATGAAAAACATATATTGGAAAACCATTTATCAATTAAAATAAGAGGATAATTCAGTAGATTGAATAAGCTAGTGAAATGCTGGTTAATAAAAGTATACTGAAATATATATTATACATATATGCACTATTTATCCATCTACCTATCTATATTTATCTACCATTCTTTCTCTATCCATCCACTCCCTTATCCAGCTATTTATCATCCATCTATCCATTTACTCATTCATCTATTTGTATATCTATCTTACTTATCCATCTCTCTGTCTGTCTGTTTCTCTGTCTCTGTCTCTCTTTTTCCTGTCTGTGTGTCTATCTCTTTCTCCCTCCTCTCTTTCTCTGAATCTCTCTGCATCATTGAACTAAATCCTGAAAAGTTGACTTCTGCTTCTGCTATGTTAGAAGGCTGTATTTCATCTCATGTGTAACTGCTTGTCATCAAAAGGTGATGGGTGATGACAGTCCGTGGAAAACACATCTGGTCCACTAATTCCTTTCCTCCAAGTTAACATGGTTTGTCAACAGCAGAAGGAATAAAAGTCAAAGACATGAGTAAGCAAGTGAGAGTTTTATTGAAAATACAAATCCTCACCTTTCAAACTCCTGGGTATCTTAGAAGACAGTTATTTTCTGCTCTTTCCCAGTTGAGCCCATCAGAAATGATTTGCTTGGACTTTGTGATTTAAGATTGAGCTCTCTGATTGCAATCAGAATTGAAATGCAGGTTCCCCAGGAACCTTCCCTGAGTCCCCACTGCTGGTGCCCTCCCAATTTTCTTTGTAATTACTCCATATATACTATTATTACTATTCAATTTCTTCTGTCCTACTACCATGTACTAAAGCTTAAAACTGCACAAAGACTTTTGAACCTCCCTTTATATGTACATGATATTGAGGAAGAAGGCAGCATTTATATGAGCTTTAAGGTTTGTAAAGTATTTTATGTATGTTGACTTTTTTGCCTCCAGTGCCTAGCACAGTGCCCAGAATGTGGTAGGTGTTCAGTACATGCTTTTTGGTTGATTCTGTTAGTCAGCTAAAAAAAAAAAAGATTAGTGACTTGATCAGGATCAGTGCCCTGTGATTAGCCAAACTGTTTCAAAATAATCCTTTTAGCAAAGTGCTCCATCTTCCAATCTGATTTGAGTCACTGGTGCATCAGTGGGAGGCTAGAGAAAGGAATCCCTGCCCTTTAAAACACAGACCCAGAAACATAAGGTTCAGTCACTGTAGGCTGGCCTTTTCTTCCATTCAATCGCACTAACTTGGAATGAAAGAGTGAATAATTCAGTCTACATCAGAGATCCCTCGCAGGATTTTCCAGACAGCTTCCAAGCCTTGACATGCCTCCAAGAACCCCAGAAAGGCCCAGGATGTAGGTGGCCCCTTTGAAAACACTTTAGAAGGATGAGCGCCTTAGGCCTTAAAGAAAAACAGAACTAGTCAACTACTGGTTATGTGTCCTCAAGGTTGCAGCCTTTGCTGGAAATAATACAAAACGGTGAAAGATCTAACGCGGTTTTCTGCACAATAAGGCACTCTTCCTTCACACACTTCACCATTTCCACTTAGCTATTTTTCATGTGCCCTTCTACCAAAGAAATGATGACTTCTTCAGCCATATTGACCCTCAAAAGTCAGCTGTTGAGTAGTAAAGTGTTGTGAGGTTCATCCCTTGAGGGAGTCCTCCAAGTGACAAAATTGTAGGTGCTTGGAGGACCACCAATGACTTTTCTAGAAGAGGTATTGTCTTTTTAAGAATATCTCTAAATTTCCCAGTGCTTCAAAAGACATCTTATTGGCAGAAATTCCAGAGACAAAGAAAGGCATATTACTTCCTGAGAAATGTCAATCAGACTCAGTAAAAATTCAAAGGGGAAAAGATCAGGGAGAGAGATTTTTACCGCTCTTCAAAATCAGAATGATAGAATGTAAGAATTAAGTTTTTTTTTAAAAAGAGTTTTGAGGGGAAAATGAAAATGAAGTCATTCCCTTTAAAAAATACAAAGTTACACCAGGGACCTGTATCCATACAGATCTTGAAGAATACATCTTTCTGATTCTTGGTAGAACTAACCAACTTCAGCAGCTTGTGAATGTCTTATGAATAACCAACATCAGAATTTGAATCCATAACTAGTAAAATACTGTTAAATGGCTAAGGATTTCTGTTCTTGCTTCCTAACAGGCTCTTTTAGGCTGAGATTATTTCTTGAAGAAAGAAAAATACAAAGGAAGAGCAACATCTAAAAAGCTGTGTGAGACAGAGTCGAAATGGCAGACAGAAGCCAGGAAATGTTTCCCACAGAAACAACTTTAAATCAAGACTCTAAACAGATTCTGGAGGAACAAAACCTACAAAAAGAAGGGAAACAATTTTTCCCACTTAAGACATCTTAGAAGGACCTCAGAAAAGGGCTATCTCACTCGGTAAACGGGATCTCAGCCCCGTGCAGAGAGTGTCCAAGCAAGCCAGTAAAAGGCTCTTAGCTACAGCAAAAATCAGCAACCGATGGTCCTCTGTCCCAGCTCAATAGGCCAGTGGCACAGCAGGAGGCAAAAGGCCAGCCTCAGAATCCCAGTACAACAGGTGTGATGAGGCTAGGTTACCCAACTGTAGCTGACAAGCCTCCAGCAAATAAAGCTAGGCTCCTGGACCCTAGCACAAGAAACTTGGGACACTGTCCCCCATGGCCCAGGAGCAGAGCTCAACTCTTTAAAATGAACAAAAAAACAAAAAAAGAACACGGATCATAGAAAGTTACTATGGCAACAGGGAAGATTAAAACACAAACAGAAGACAACAACGTAAATGTGAAGCCTCAAAGCAGAATATAAATGGGTCTCTAACTCAAAAGTCCTCATGGAAGAGCTCAAAAGGGTTTTAAAAATTAAGTAAGAGAGGTGGAAGAAAAATTGGGGAAAGAAATGAGAGCTATGCAAGAGAATTATGAAAAAAAATGGTCAATGGCTTGGAAAGGAAAGCACAACTGGCTGAAGAAAAAAATTCCTTAAAATTGATTTAGTGAAATGGAAAAAGCATATAATGCCTTACAAAATAGATTTGATGAAATAGAAAAAAAAACAACTCCTTGAAAAACAGAATTTGTGAAATGGAAAAAAATCTAATGAACAAAACAACTCATTCAAAAGTTCAATTGGGGACTTCCGGGGGGTGGAGCCAAGATGGCAGAGTGAAAACGTGACTCTCTGCGTCCTCCTCCGATCTTCTCTCAAACCAACAATAAAATAAGCCTCTGAATTGATCTTCAAGCCGAAGAATTCAGAAATATTTGGACACTGCTCTCTGAAGAACTTCATATCAGGTTTGTCTAACTCGGATAGAGGGATAAACAAGCGGACTAGGGTATAGGCCAGAGGTGAGGGTGGGACTCAGCTCAGCTCATCATGGCAGAAACTACAAACTCCAAACTCCAAATTCCAAACACCTGGAGTTTATCTGAGGCACTCCGGACATTCTGCCCTGATTGGGGGCAGGTGTTCTGGCAGACTTGGCTTGTTTAAGGAGTAATCCCGATTTAGTCCTAGCCCCCACCGGCCCAGCACCTTAAGTTAATTCGACGAAGTGCCCCAGGGCAAAGATTTGTTCCCAGCCTTAAAGAGACATCTACACTGTCTAAAAAAAATGAAGAAGCAAAAGAGAGCTCTCACCATAGACAGCTTTTATCAAGAGAAAGAAGCGTTCACCCCAGATCTTGAGGTTCCTTTAGACAAAACTCCAAAGGGAGTTTTTAAGGACCATCACTGGTCCCCTTTTCAAAAGGCCTTTCTGGAAGATTGGATAAAGAACCTCATAAGAGAGCTGGAGGATAAATGGGAAAATAAATTGAAATCAGTGCAAGAAGGATACAATATCTTGAAGAAGGATATGATGCCCTGCAAAAGAGATATGAAAAAGACACCAATTTATTGAAAAATAAAATTAGTGAAGTGGAAAAAGTGCAATGAACAAAAAAATTCAATTGGCCAGTTACAAAAGGAGCTTAAAAAGGTAACTGAAGAAAACAACACTTTAAAAATAAGAATTGAACAAATGCAAGTGAATGACTCAATAAGACTTCAAGAATCAGTCAAACAAAAACAAAAAAATGAAAAATTAGAAGAAAATATGAAATATCTCCTAGGAAAAACAACTGACTTGGAAAATAGATCTAGGAGAGACACTCTAAGGATTATTGGACTTCCTGAAAGCCATGATGAAAAAAAGAATCTAAACACTATCTTCCAGGAAATCCTGAAAGAAAACTGCCCTGAGATTGTAGAATCAGAAGGCAAAATCACCATTGAAAGAATTCACCGATCACCTCCTGAAAGAGACCCCAAAATTAAAACCCCAAGGAATATCGTGGCTAAATTTCAGGACTATCGCACCAAGGAAAAGATTTTGCTAGCAGCTAGAAAGAAACAATTCAAATACCGAGGATCAATAATCAGAATCACACACAATTTGTCAGCCTCCACATTGAAGGATCGCAGGGCCTGGAACCAGATATTCCGAAAGGCAAAGGAACTGGGATTACAACCAAGAATAACCTATCCAGCTAGAATGAGCATTTTCCTCCAGGGAAGAAGATGGTCATTCAATGATATAGGTGAATTTCACCTATTTCTAATGAAAGGACCAGATCTGAACAAAAAATTTGATCTCCAAACACAGAACTCAAGAGAAGCATAAAAAGGTAAAAAGGAAAGGACTCTTGAGAACTTTATTTCTACTAGGGGGATACTTAAAGTTTGAGGATATAATTAACTAGATATTACTTTGATAATATGAAAAAGAAAACTAGAGGGGGAAAGGTTGTCATACTGGGGAAAAGAGGGAAAAAGTGGTAAAATAAGATCTAAAAAAAGGAGGTAAAAACAAGATAAAATCTCTTGAAGAGGCAAAGAAAACCTAATATAATTGAGAGAAAGAGGGGAGGGAGATGAGCATTGTGTAAATTTTACTCTCATCAGGTTGGGCTCTAAAAGTGTATATCAGACACTTGATTTCACATAGAAACTTGTCTGTTACTAGAGGGAAGTGGGAGGGAAAGGAGGAAAAAGAAAGGGATAAACTATTAGAAAGGAAAATAGAAGAATCAGGGGAAAGGAGTTAAAAAGGGGGGGAGGGGACCTAAAGGGTGGTGGATTGTTTGGGAGAGGGGGTCATCAAAAGCAAAGTACTGAGGAGAGGGGAAGGGAGAAAGGGGAAAGGAAAGGGAAAACATAACTTGGCTAATTAAGATGGCAGGAAATAAAGAATTAGTTATTCTAAATGTGAAGGTGAATGAGATGAACTCTCCCATAAAGCGAAAGCGGATGTCAGACTGGATTAAAAACCAGAATCCAACAATATGTTGTCCACAAGAAACACATCTAAAACATAGTAACACATATAGGATGAAGGTAAAAGGCTGGAGCAGAACCTATTATGCTTCAGGTGAACAGAAAAAAGCAGGGGTTGCAATCCTTATCTCAGATCAAGTAAAAGCCAAGATAGATCTAATCAAAAAATCTCCAGGGCCAGATGGATTTACATGTGAATTCTACCAAACATTCAAAGAACAATTAATTCCAGTACTACACAAACTATTTGAGAAATTAGGGACAGAAGGTATACTGCCAAAATCCTTCTATGAGACAGATATGGTGCTGATAGCTAAACCAGGTAGGATGAAAACAGAGAAAGAAAACTACAGACCAATTTCCCTAATGAATATTGATGCAAAAATTTTAAATAAGATATTAGCAATGAGATTACAGAAAGTCATCCCCAGGATAGTACCCTATGACCAAGTAGGATTTATACCAGGGATGCAGGGCTGGTTCAATATTAGGAAAACTATCAGCATAATTAATTATATTAATAACCAAACTAACAAAAACCAAATGATTATCTCAATAGATGCAGAAAAAGCATTTGATAAAATCCAACATCCTTTCCTATTAAAAACACTAGAGAGTATAGGAATAAATGGGCTTTTCCTTAAAATGATCAGTAGCATCTATTTAAAACCATCAGCAAGCATCATATGTAATGGAGACAAACTAAAACCATTCCCAATAAGATCAGGAGTGAAACAAGGCTGCCCACTGTCACCATAACTATTTAATATTGTCTTAGAAATGTTAGCTTTAGCAATAAGAGAAGAAAAAGAGATAAAAGGACTCAGAATAGGTAATGAAGAAACCAAATTATCACTCTTTGCAGATGACATGATGGTATACTTAGAGAACCCTAGAGACTCAACTAAAAAACTACTAGAAACAATTCACAACTTTAGCAAAGTGGCAGGATTCAAAATTAATCCACATAAATCATCAGCATTTTTATATATTACCAACAAAGTTCAGCAGCAGGAGATACAAAAAGAAATTTCATTCCAAATAACAGATAATAGGATAAAATATTTGGGAATCTATCTGCCAAGGAAAAGTCAGGAACTATACGAACTAAATTACAAAACACTTTCCACACAAATAAAATCAGACCTAATCAATTGGAAAAACATTAAGTGCTCATGGGTAGGCAGAGCGAACATAATAAAAATGACAATACTACCCAAACTAATCTACTTATTTAGTGCCATACCAATCAAACTCCCACGAAATTATTTTACAGATCTAGAAAAAATAGTAGCAAAGTTCATTTGGAAGAACAAAAGGTCAAGGATTTCAAGGGGATTAATGAAAAAAAGGCAGATGAAGGTGGCCTTGCTGTACCAGATCTAAAACTATATTATAAAGCAGCGGTCATTAAAACCGTTTGGTACTGGCTAAGAAATAGAGCAGTCGATTAGTGGCACAGGATAGGTTATCAGGACAATCTAGGCAATAACCTTAACAATTTAGTGTTTGATAAACCCAAAGACCCCAGCTTTTGGGATAAGTATTCACTATTCGGCAAAAACTGCTGGGAAAATTGGAAACTAGTGTGGAAGAAATTAGGGCTTGACCCATACCTAACACCACATATCAAGATAAGATCTAAATGGGTTCAAGATCTAGATATAAAGAGTGATTTTGTAAGCAAGTTAGAGGAAGGTAATATAGTTTACCTCTCAGACCTGTAGAGATGGAATAAATTTATTTCCAAAGAAGATCTGGAACTCCTAATTGAACACCAGATGGATAATTTTGATTATATTAAGTTAAAAAGTTTCTGTACAAATAAAACTAATGTAGACAAGGTTAGGAGGGAAGCATCAAACTGGGAAATCATCTTTACATTTAATGGTTCTGATAAAGGCCTCATTTCTAAGATATATGGAGAATTATCTCATATATATAAGAATTCAAGCCACTCTTCAATAGATAAGTGGTCAAGGGATATGAACAGACAATTTTCAGATGATGAAATTAAAACCATCTCTAGTCATATGAAAAGTTGCTCCAAATCACTATTGATCAGAGTAATGCAAATTAGGACAACTCTGAGGTACCACTACATACCTGTCAGATTGGCTAAAATGACAGGAAAAGATAACGATGAATGTTGGAGGGGACGTGGGAAAACTGGGACACTAATACATTGTGAATGGATCCAACCATTCTGGAGAACAATTTGGAGCTACGCTCAAAAAGTTATCAAACTGTGCATACCCTTTGACCCAGCAGTGTTTCTATTGGGCCTATATCCCAAAGAGATCTTAGAGGAGGGAAAGGGATCCACATGTGCAAGAATGTTCGTGGCAGCCCTTTTTGTAGTGGCTAGAAACTGGAAACTGAAGGGATGCCCATCAATTGGAGAGTGGCTGAATAAATTATGGTATATGAATGTTATGGAATATTATTGCTCTGTAAGAAACGACCAGCAGGACGATTTCAGAGAGGCCTGGAGAGACTTGCATGAACTGATGTTGAGTGAAATGAGCAGAACCAGGAGATCATTATACACGGCAACAACAATACTATATGACGATCAATTCTGAGGTCCATGGCTCTCTGCAACAAAGAAATGTCTCAAACCAGTTCTAATTGTTCACTGAAGAAAAGCCTATACACCCAGAGAGAGGGATATGAAATATGGACCACAACGTAACATTTTCATGATCTCTATTGATGTTTGCTTGCATTGTGTTGCCTTTCTCTGGTTTTCTTTTTTTTCTTGTAGATAGGATTTTTCTTGCACAACTTGTCAACTATTATTACATTATTAACATGTAGTGGACTTCCTGCCATTTAGGGGAGGGGAGGGGACTGGGGGTAAAAGTTGTAATGGAGAGCTTTGTAAAGATCAATGCTGGGACTCTACCCATACATATGTTATACAAATAAAAAGCTTTAATAAAAAAAAAGTTCAATTGGCCAAAAGCTAATTGAAGAAAATAATTCACTTAAAATTAGAATTGAACAAATGGAACTTAATGACTCAATGAGATATCAAGAATAAGTCAAACAAAACCAAAAGAATTAAAAAAAATAGAAGAAAATGTAAAATACCTCAGTGGAAAAACTACTGACCTGGAAAATAAAACCAAGAAAGATAATTTAAGGATTATTGGATTATCTGAAAACCATGATAAAAAAAAGAGCCTGGAAGGCATTTTGCAGGAAATAATCAATATAAACTGCTCTGATATTCTAGAACCAGAGGGTAAAATAGACATTGAAAGAATTCACCAATTATATCCTAAAATACATCTCAAAATGAAAACATCAAGGAATAATGTAGCCAAATTCCAGGATTATCAGGTCAAGGAGAAAATAGTAGAAGCAACCAAAAAGAAACAATTCAAATATCAAGGATAAACAATTCAAATATCAAATATCAGGAATACATAAGATTTAGCAGCTTTTACATTAAAGTATTGGAAAGCTTGGAATATGATATTCAAGATAACTTGAATTACAACCAAGGCTCAGTTACCCAGCAAACTGAATATTATCTTTCAGGGGAAAAGATAAACATTCAATGAAATAGAGAACTTTCAAACTTTTCCTGATTAAAAAAAACAGGGCTGAATAGAAATTTTGATATTCAAATACAAGACTTACAAATACAAGAAAATCATGAAAAAATAAACAGGAAAGAAAAAAACATGCTATCAAATAATGCTGTTTACATCCCTACATAGGAAGATGATACTTACAACTCTTGAGAACTGTATCTCTATTAGGACAATTAGAAGGGATATATATAACTAAAAGATGCAGGTATAAGCTGACTTTGATGTGATGTTACAAAATAAATTAAGGGATGAAAAAGAATTGTACTGAGAGAACAAGATAGGAGGAGGCTGAATAGGATAAATTATATCACATGATGAGGTACAGTAGAGGGAAAGAAAGAATGGGATGAGCATTGTTTGAACCTTACTTTCATTGGATTTAGCTCAAAAAGAGAATAATATACATATAGAGTAGAGAAAATTATTTTACCCTATATAAGAGTAAGAAGGAAAAGGGGAAAGTAAAAGGAGTGGGCTGACAAAAGAGAGGGCAGATTGAGGGGGGTAATCAAAAGCAAACACTGTTGAAGAGTGAAATGAGAGAAGTGGGGTAGGGAATAGAGTGGATGGAAATACAAAGTTAGTAATCATAACTGTGAATATAAATGGGATGAATGCTCCAACAAAATGAAAATGGATGCAGAGTGGATTAAAAGTCAGAATCCTGCAATATGTTGTTTATAAGAAACACACAGAGTAAAATTAATAGGCTGGAGCAGAGTATATTATGCTTCAGTTGAAGTAAAAAAAAAAAGTAGGGGTAGCAATCCTGAACTCAAACCAAGTCCAAAACAAAAATATATCTAATTAAAAGAGATAAGAAAGGAAACTATATCTTACTAAAGAGTACCACAGATAATAAAGTAATATCAATACCAAATGAATATGTGCCAAATGATATAATATCCAACTTCTTAGAGGAGAAGTTAAGTGAGTTGCAGAAAAACATAGTAAAACTATATTAATGGGGGATCTCAACCTCCTTTTCACAGAATTAGATAGATCTAACCACAAATAAACAAGGAAAAAGTTAAAGAGGCAAATAGAATTTTAGAAAAGTTACTAAGAATAAGATAGGCCTCTGAAGACTATTGAATAGAGAAAGAAAGGCATATATCTTTTTCTCAGTGGTATATAGCACAAACACAAAAATTGACCATGTGTTAGAGCATTACAAACCTCACAATCAAATGCAGGAAGGCGGAAATGTTAAATGCATCTTTTTTTCAGATGATGCAATAAAAAATTATGTGTAATACATGGCAACAAGACTATATGATTATCACTTCTGATGGACATGGCTCTCTTCAACAATGAAATGTTTCAAACCAGTTCCAATTGTTCACTGAAGAAGGCCATCTAGACCCAGAGAGAGGGATATGGACCACAACATAACATTTTCATGCTCTCTATTGATGTTTGCTTGCATTGTGTTTCCCTTATCAGATTTTTTTCTTGTATATCCAACTTTTTTTTTTGCACAGCAAGATAACTGTAAAAATATGTATATACATATTCAATTTGTCAAGTATTTTAACATAATTAACATGTAGTAGACTGCCTGCCATCTAGGGGAGGGGTGGTGACGAGGGGAGAAGAATTTGTAACAGAAAGCTTTGTAAAGGGTCACTATTGAAGGATTACCCATACATATGTTTTGCAAATAAAAAGCTTCAATAAAAAAAAAATTAGTGTTATAAAGAGCCATGAAAAAATAGATAAAAAATTAATTGGAAACTACTCTAATCCCAAAGAATAGGTGGGTCAAACAATAAATCATAGAAATAATTAATAATTTTATACAAGAGAGTAACAATAATGAGACACTATGTACTAAAATATACGGAAAGGAGCCAAAGCAGTTCTAGAGGAACTTTTTAATCTCTGAATGTATACACAGATATAACAGAGAAAGAAGAGATCAATGAATTGAGCATGGAACTAAGAAAGCTAGAGAAAGAAGCAATTAAAAACCCTCAATTAAATGCCAAATTAGAAAATCTGAAAATCAAAGAAGAGATTGAAAAAATTGAAAGTAAGAAAACTATTGAAATAATAAATAAAACTAAGAGTTGGTTTTATGGGGAAAAACCAACAAAATAGATAAACCTTTGGACAATTTGACTAGAAAAAGGAAAGAAGAAAACCAAATTACCAGCATCAAAAATGAAAAGGGTGAAGTCACCAGAAATGAAGAGGAAATAAAAGCAATAATTAGGAGCTATTTTGCTCAACTGTGTGCCAATAAATCTGGCAATCTAATTTAAATAGATGAATATTTACAAAATATAAATTTTCCAGATTAACAGGAGAGGGAAAAAATACTTAAATAACTCCATTTTAGAAAAAGAAATTGAACAAACCATCAATGAACTCCTTAGAAAATATCTCCAGGGTAATGGATTTACAAGTGAATTCTATCAAAGATTTAAAAAAACAATTAATTTCAATACTATATAAGCTATTTGGGGGAAAACATATGTGTATATGTAATAAAAATAACAATTCTGCCTAAATTAATTTACTTATTTAGTGCCACACCAATCAAAGTACCAAAATATTTTCTAGAACTAGAAAAAATAATAACAAAATTCATCAGGAAGAACAAAAGGCCAATGCAAAAAAATGCAAAGGAAGGTAGCATAGATGTACCAGATCTAAAACTATGTTATAAAGCACCAATCAACAAAACTACTTGGTACTGGCTAAGAAATTGAGTGGTGGGTCATCAGAATAGGTTAGGTATTTAAGACATGATAGCATATGACTACAGTAATCTACTATTTGTTAAATCCAAAGACTCCAGCTTTAGGGATACAATCTCACTATTTAACAAAAACTGCTGGGAAAACTGGAAAATAGTATGTCAGAGGATGGTTGGAAGAGAGAGAAAAAAAATTGGCACACAAAATCTTACAAAAATAAATTTAAAAAACAATCTTTACATGTAATTGAAAAATACTATTAGGTATACTTAGTGTACTTAGTACAACCCCTAAGGAAGAGAGCAAAATTTTATCCTTTTGGACTCCATTTGACTGGTGTAGTTATGTGTTAGTATTAGAATTAGAATCCTAGTCATCAATAAGTACATATGAAAATGCCCAAAGAACAACAAAGATAAAGCCTGTTAGGAAAACATCTTAAATCAGTAGGTTCCCCAAGAGAACACTGTACACAGCAACAGCAAGATTATTTAATGGTCAACTGTGATGGTTTTTTTCAACAATGAGTTGATTCAGGGCAATTCCAATAAACTTGTGATAGAGCCTCTGTATGCAGAAAAAGGACTATAGGGAGTGAATATGGATCACAACATAGTATTTTTGGAGTTTGCTTTTTTTTCTTATTTTTTCCCTTTTTGATTTGATTTTTCTTGTGCAGCATGATAAATGTGGAAATATGTTTAAAAGAACTGCATATGCTTAACATATTATTGGATTACTTAATGTCTAAGGGAGGGGGTGATAGGGATAGAGGGAGAAAAATATGGAACCCAAGGTTTTGCAAGGGTGAATGCTGAAAACTAATTATGCATGTATTTTGAAAAATAAAAAGCTAGTACAAAAAACAAACAAAAAAATCAGTAGGTTCCCAATTACAATGGAGTTTTGAAATCTTTCAAACTAATCTTTCTTAAAAACACCAACTAAAAATTAAAAAATTTTCCCAATAAGGGAAAAAATTATAAGTTGTATTATCAACAAAATCTTAAAGCCCATACAACTCAGTTTTAACTTTAATTATATCTTCATGTTCTAAAGTTATATAACCAAAGCAATCATCCGAGTAATTCAGATGGAAATAAAATTTTTGCTTGAAAAAAATAAGACTAATAATTTGAACCAAAGCATTTTATACTTAAATTATTCAGTTAAGTATCTTCCACTTGGATTCCATTTCATTTTGCATTTCTAGACAAAAATATGACATTTGAGACATCAAATGTTAACTGAAACAGAATCAGAATTTGAGAGCAGGAAGGAATCTCAGCCCATACTTGAAAAGGAATCTATATTTTAATATACCAAACAAATGACTGCCCAGTCTCTTCTTGGGGACTTCCTGTAAGTGGGGACCTACCCCCTTCAAAGATGGCCATTCCACTTTTGCATAAATCTAAGTAATATTTGTTAAGTTTTTCCTGACATAGAGCTTAAATTTGTCCCTTTGTAACTCCTACCTGCTTTTCTTGGTTCTTCCTAAAACTAGGGGCCTTAAGATCAAGCCTAATCCTATATGATCCAGGGTTCTTCAAAAACTTGAAAATAGCTCTCCTATTGTGCCCCATTTTCTTGATATTCTCTTTTTTCAAGACGAATCATCAGTGGGGTCCTTCAACTAATCCTCATATGATATGAACTCAAGACACTTCACTATCTTGGCTATCCTCCTCCAGATTACCACTAATGTTAGGAAAAATAAATCACTGATTTTTATAAAACAAGAAAGAAATATCTTCCAAGTTGAGGCATTATGAATCAACTTATCTTTCAAAATCAATCTCTATCAATAAACTATAATTTCTGGATAAAAAGATATATTTTGGGATCACAGAATGACACAGAAATGAAATATAATTTTACTTTCATGACAACACTCAAGCTTTGAAGCTGTTAAAATAATAATTCAAAGTTAATTTACAAAAAAAGAGAGGCACATTTGTATCCAATGTAAACTATAATAAAATTCATCATCTTTCTCCAGTCATGGAAAACTTAATGGTGAGCATGGAGCCCATATAAATGACACTAGTGACACTTTACATTCCAATGAAAATATTGATGCTAATGAACTTTAATTTATGACCTATAATGGCACTTAAGTGGCTCGCTTTAGTGTGAAAATTGTCATTGCTTCTCAATTGCATGTGAAATAATATAGTGCTCAATGAATTCCAATTCACTCACTTGCAATACTAAAGACGTATTTCAGGACGTGGTTATCTTCCTTCAATTTTTAAATTACCTCCTGAGCCTTTCTGAATAATAATAAATAATTGAATAAATAATAAATAAAAATAATAGTAATCATCTATCTATGTTGCAATTGTATTGAGCAGATGTGTTCAGTCTAAGTTGGGATTTGGATCTCAAAGCAACTTTCTAGCCATTGGAACTTGGAGCACATGCTTCCTGGTCCTAGGACATACTTCTAGGGTCATTTGTCCGGAGAGAGCAGGGATGGGAGTCGCCATTTTATCCAACCACTGACCTCCTTTGGTTAAGTGACTCACCCAAGAAAAAGGGGAAGAGCAGAATGAGCCTTCTCTCCACCTCAAAAGGAATTTCCCCCTTAAATCAAGTCTCTGCTTGGCTAAGAGAGGGTGCTGAGGGTGTTCAAATAGGTAGGAGGCAGCCACCGAGCAACCTGACTGTCCTGATAGGGAGCTGGGTCTCGGACTGGAAGAAGGAGGAATAAGTTGTCAGCCATCCCGCGGCAGAGTTACTCCATCCCATTTCCCCCTCTATCCTCCCCATAATTACCTCATTCATTCATTCACTTACTCATTTATTTATTTGTTTATATAATCTTTTTGAAAGGAAATGTCCTATCAATAGCTTAGCATGCCATTTTTGGGGGTAGGGAAAGGGCGAGGAGAGCTGGTTATTGTTATTTACTCTAGAAAAAAAAATTAAGGTACTTCCCTTTTGCTTTTTTTAACTCAATGAGTCAGACTGGGGGGAGGTATAAGTTGGGTTTTGTGTTCCACACAAAAGCTCAGGAAATGTGAGAAATGTTACTCTCTGGGGAATCTCCTCGGGCCCCACCTTCTTGGCCAGCCCTCCAGGACGCTCGGCTCTCGTCCACCTTGCCCTGAACCACATGTGCTGCTCCCACGTTGCTTCACGTGGGTTACTTTCATTTTCTGGACTCCATAGTCTAATTGCAGAAGACGAGGCCTCCTTCCCTATCAGCTCGCAAGGCAGAGCATCCTAAGAAGGTTATCGTGGGCTGAAATCACAAATCCCCCAGTCTGAAGTCTCCCTGAAAAGATCTGGTCACCTGGGCAACAGGACTGGTCCAGAGTCATACGGGGACTCCCCAGGCTGTCTCTGAACATCTGTAGTAGTTTTTCTACCAGGGTGTGTCTGTTTTTAATCTCTCTGTGACTTGTTTAAAAAAAAATACACTTTTTTAAAAAAAAAACTCTCTCAAACTGGAGAGAGTTTACTACTACTCTACCTCACTGTTCTAACTTGAATCATCCATAACACAGCGTTTTGTTGAGGTAGTTTTTTTTTAAGTATGCTCTGTTTATGCCCTATTTAATATTGTTTTCATTTCAAACAAGATGATGACTGTTCTTCTCTCAGACATCACCATTGCTCCCTTCTTCTAATACAAAAAAAAAAATAAAAAACCCCAACCTTCCTTATATAGTTATCCCTTCCATATTGTGAGGGGTAGGGTTGCGGCAGCCCTTGATCTATAAACTCCTTGTGAAAATGTTTGGCCCTCCCGTTGTATCAGAGGAGAAGTTTGAATTTTTTTTTATTTTTCTTTTATGGAGTGTTTACAGTACTTTGTTGTAAAATTTGGCTTAAGTATTTGGTCACAGGTATATTTGATGCATTTCTAAGTTTCTAACCCTTTTCTGTGCCATTTATTGGCCATCGCATGCTATCTGCAATTTCTGCAAAACTCTCTCAAAATTCCCATTTACAGTAATTTCATTGACAGATGAACAATATATGAAAGCAGCAATGGAGAAGGAATATCTGTAATAGCATGCAACAAAGCCTGACAAAGGGGCAGGTGCGTAAAATTCTTGCTGGACTCATCCTCATGAGTTCAAATCCAGCCTCAGACTATAGGAAAGTCACTTTACCTTGTTTGCCTCAGTTTCTCCATTTGTAAAATGAGCTGAAGAAGGAAATGGAAAACAGTCCAGTGTATCTGCCAAGAAAACTCCAAATGGACTCATGGAGAGTCAAACACAATTGAAATAACAATAAAGTCAAAGGACATGACTCCTTTTCCAGCTCATGGGGCATATCGGTCCACATGGCCCTTTTCACTTTTCTCCCCAGAAGAGTGCATGCTTTGTCATTACATTTGGTTAATTCATTGCTCAGATGATTTTGAACACTGCCTTCTTTACATTATTGTGGTCTCAATCTAGTGTTTTCCTGGTTCCTTCTGATTAAGTCCTAAGAAGCCTAGGATTTCTCTGAATTCCTGATATTCATTATTTCTCTGATATTTCATTATTTCCTAGGCATCATTTCCTATGACACAATAATACAATAATTACATTCACACATCAATTTTTTCCAGCCATTTGGTACCTACTACCATCACCAAAAAGTTACTACTATCAATATTTTTGTTTATATAGGATTTTCTTCTCAGACTCAATTGGGTTGTAATGTTAGGCCAAAAGGTATGAACAGCTTAGTGACTTTTCCAGTATAAGTTCATATTCTCTTCTAGAATGATTTTTCTTCTCTTGCCATCTTAATAAACTGATGGATAGGAGGTGAAACCTCAGAGATTTTTAATTTGCATTTTTCTTACTAGTGGTTTAGATTAAATAGTTATTTTTAGTTTGAAGTTTTTTTGAAAACTGCTCATATTTCTTTTAGACAATTTATCTGTTGGAAATTGGCTCCTCTTCTTACATATCATTTGTACCAATTCTTTTAGTTTTGAGTACAAAACTTTATCAGAGATTTGTGCTATAATGGCTTCCTCTTCCCCTGAATTGTCAACAGCTTTATTTCTCATTCTAGTTACATTGATTTTGTTCATTAAAAAGCTTTAATTTTATGTAAATAAAATTGTCTGTTTTGTTTTCTATGAGTACCCTTTCTTTTGTTTGGTTATTGTTGTATAAGATACCATCTTCCTTTCTTCACATAAACTGCCTGCTTAGTAAAGGATTCGGAGTTTTAAGGGGGATGCATGATCCCATCTCTATAAAGGACCCTAGTATTACAATTTTCCAAGTCAGAAGCATTAGAGTAGGAATTCTTAATATTTTTGTGTGTCCTGAACCTTCTGACACTCTGGGAAAATCTATGGACCAATTCAAAAAGCTGTTAAATACACACACAAAAAAACCCCACAGAATTATAAAGGGAACCAGTTTTTTTAAAGTTATGCAAAACAAATTTTTATATTAACCATGTTGCAAAAGAAAATGCTCTCTCCCCCCAAAATATGAAAAATAATGAAAATGAAAAGAATCTGTGCTTAGTTCATCAGTTCTTTCTCTAGAGGTGGATGGCATTTCTCATTATGGGCCCTTTGGAATTGTCTTGGATCACTGTATGGATCAGAATAGCTAAGTCTTTCACAGTTGATCATTATTATAAAATAATCAAAATTGAAAATCCCCCAACAACTTAAGAACTCCTGTCGTTAGAGACATCTTCGATGTTTACACTTCTTTATTCCCTATATACAACCCTTTCCGCAGATTCTTTTTTCTTCCTTTGAAATAACTCATGGATCCTGCTCTATTTCAACTGTCACTGTCCTAGACCCAGTAGGAGACAGGTTCATGAAGTAGGAGCAGGGGCAGCTGGAGAAATCAGACCATTCCCAGCTGGACCATTCCTTCCCTGGCAATTACTTTAATTACAGTCCCTACCTCAACCTGATCTTTGCCTACAATCCCCATGTAGCACAGCACCGATTAATCCTTTTTGAACCTTGACTACTTGTGTCCACAACATCATAAGCTTTTATTTTCTATCTTATCATTTACAAAGCGTTCTCACAGATATTATTTCATTTGAACCTCAAAGCCACTCAATGAAGAAATAGGCAAATATTATTATTCCCATTTTACAAATGTTATTATTCCCATTTTTCAGATAAGGAAACTGATTTTCTTAAGGTCACACAGCCAGTATATGGCAGATATGGGACACAAACCCTCTGAATCCAAATGATTTCTTTTCTATCATTCTTCACTCTGGAACCTCCAATGATTCCCTGTAATCTGTGGCTTGAAATCTCATCAGGTCCAAGGTCTTTGAACTTATTTGTGTCCAACCCACTCTCCAACCCTACTTTCTACTCTTCCGACAATTGCGCCTTCTGTTTTTGTCGGGTCAGACCCATCACGATCTTCCGAACACATCATTCTCATCCCAGCTTTGGTTTTTAACCACTTAAAACTGTATTGATCTTTTTAGGTCTGTCTTCCGTTCCCCAGGCCAACCAGAGCCAGTTCCTTTCACAGATATTCATACGACATGATGTCAAGGTCTTGGATGTCCCTCGAAAACACTACCTTCAGCCAGGTATGGTCTGGTCTGGGCTGCACTTGTCAGCTCCCTAGTACTGGATATGAACCCTATTCATTGACAAGATAAGAAATTAATTATTAAATGAGAGATTAGAGTAACAGCTAACGGCAGCTATGGAGGGGACGTCCATCCCTAGCCAGGGCATTTGCTGCCAAATGAATTGCATAGAAACATATTCCTAGGAGAGTTCGGAGGGGTGAAAGAGACATGCTTTTAGTTCAATACGGTCCAACAGATATTTCTTTAGTTATATACAAGCCTCTTCAGCTGGATCCTAGATTTATGGAGGATCGTCCAGTGTTTCAGGGTTTGCTCTGATAACCGGGAGGCTGACTGCAGGAAATGGGGTGAGGGAGAGAGGGAGGGAGAGAAGGAGTTTTTGGACTGCTGCTTCTGCTTCTAATACCCAGGTGGCCCCAGTTGAGACAGATGGTAAAATTGGGCATGGGGCTTATGTTCTAGGATCCTGTCCTATTTATTCAGTTAAATTTCTTTCATAAGCACTCGGTTATTTGGGATTTCACAAGAAAAAATAAAATTCCCGTCAAAGCTCTTAGGCTAGCTCATTCTTCATATTTAATACCATTTCTCCTCTGAGTGAGTATTCAGGCTATTTAACAGGCTTTCCCAGCTCTCAACCCCCCATCCCCACTCCACTCACTCACTCATTCTAGCCTCTCCTGTCACATCGCCTTAACCTCAAATAATCCTAGAAAATTGGGATTTGAATGGATCTGAAGGTCATCTGGTAATTCTTACTCAATAACCCTCTCCAATTTTGTATTAATTAAACAATATTCAACAAACATTTATTAAGAACGGCACCATGCTAGGCACGAGGGGGGTTGGGGGGGTAGGAGGAAGGACGAGGAAAGGGCAGAGATATGAAGATAAATGAAGCTCATTAATGTCCATCCAACTACAACAATTATTGTCAACAAATTCAAGTCACTCATTCCAATTAAGGCAGGTCATTTCTTCATTTTGCCTTCTTCCTTTAAAATTCTAATCCTCTCCTTCAACACATGAGCAATTAGCAATGCACATAAATATCTGAAAATTTTAATTAGACTCTAGTCCATTGTTCAATTTATTTTCTCGAGACTGGGAAGGATATGAATTACACAGATTCAATGGAGCCTCCAAAGGTACATGCATCATATGCCCATTGATTTGTAAATGGAAAGGACATCATTTAACAAAGGAGTAATTGAAGCTCCTAGATGGTCCAATGGATAGAGCAGACTGAATTTGGAATCAGGAAGACCTGAGTTCAAATACTTAGAGAAGTGTGACTCTAGGCAAATCACTTAACCCTTATTGCCTAAGTTCCTCATCTGTAAAATGGGGGTACACTTGAGAAAGAAATGGCAAGCCTTTCCAGTATTTTTGCCAAGAAATCCCCACGGAGTCACAAACAACCTGCACGGGCTCCAATTTCATTTGTCACATGGGAGCGTTCCACCAGATGGTTTCTCAAGTCCCCTCTGGCTGCAGAACTGTTCATCACCCCAAAATTTCCCTGTTTGGAGATCCCTACTGCAGCACTGGGCCATCCCCATGCTCATTAAGTCATGAGACTCTTCCAATTCCCCTTTCTCTCTTAGTAGTAAATTTTTTTTCCTTGTTTTCTCTTCAACAATTTTAATCTCTCTCAAACAGTCTGCCCCAGTTTCTAGATAACTAGTCATCAATCCTTAGAATGTCACCACAACCCACAAGGGTGTGGGTAAAAACGGAAAAAAACAAAAACCTGAGCTCCCAATTTCCCTTATGCTGGTGGGTCTACCACCATGCTTTAACCATGGCCCTGAGCTGGCCCACCTCATTTCAGCCATAGGGACATCTGCTTGGATGATATAGGCTATGAGACATCTAAGAAGAGAAACATAAATGTACCCTAATTATCTAAGGAAGAGACAGAAGCACCTAGAATGAGGGAGAGTTTCCAGTCTATGTGTCCTCATCAAAGAGCCTTGCAAACAATAGGCGATTAATAAGTGTTGGTTGTATTGAATCTGGTCTCTTACTCTGAACAGCCTATGAAATGCTGTAGCAGAGGCTAAATGCAGACTGTTAGGATCTTGAGAAATTATGACATCTTCCCAAGGAGACTCATTGTTTAATCCAATCATTCACTTAATTCATCAAACATTTATTGAGTACTTAAGTACTAAGGGGAATATAAAGATTAATGAGATATAATTGCTTGCCCTCCTAGAGTTTCTAATCTCAGAATATCTAGAATTGGAAGGCACCTCCAGAGTTCAAGCATTCTATTCCCTCTTGTTTTACAAAGAAAAAACAAGTGTCCCGAGAGGGGAATCTTGTGGAGAGTCACAAAATTGGTCATCAGACCCAGTCTCCTGATTCCAAATCCCTACACCTGTCTGTTTTAGGACAATCAGTCAACAAGCACGCATTAAGTACTTGCTGGATTTTAGGCACAGTTTCCGTTCTGAGAATACAAAGAGGAGAATGGAATAGACCCTGCCCTTAAGGAGTTTACAATCCACAAAAGAAGAAGTCAGAGATACTTATAAATTAAGTGTAATTAAGGAGCAAAGTACTGAGGGACAGGGGAAGAGGAAAAGGTGATTCTACTTTGAATTATCATTTTCCCATTGTTATCTCTTCATACCCATCAGGAGTCAGTTCACAATTATTAAGTCTTCTATGTGTCAGCCACTAGGCAAAGCCAAAGGAAATACAAAGAAAGGCCAAAACCATTCCCTGCCCCCTGCCAAAGAGCTCACAGTCTAATGTGGGGAGGCTTGTACATTGTAGGTGTTCAGGGCTGAAAGAATGACTGAATCCTACTTCTTATTAATAACAGATCTGGGACTCCAACCTGAATTATGGCATCATTGGACTGGAAATATATACAAATAGCTGGACCTTAAGAGGGAAGAATAATTCAGCTAGAACTATAATCCAAAATATGTTTAGAAGAATTGTACATGTATAATCTATATTGGATTGCTTGCTGTCTAGGGGAGAAGACAGGGGAGAGAGAAGGAGAAAAATTTGGAGCACAAAGTTTTGTAGGGATGATTGTTGAAAATGATCTGCATATATTTTGAAAATAAATAAAAAACTATTATTATAAAAAACAAACTATAATCCAAGTGATTCACCAAGTTACCAGAAGTCTGCAAAACTTTCTAACAAAACTTCTTTTTTTCCTGAATTGGACAACTGAGTTCAATCTAATTCAACCAGCCACTATTTAGATGACCCTTGAGAGAAAATTAAAAGATGAAAATAGTGGAACGAGCACTGGAACAGAGTGAGAAGACCTGTGTTCAAATTCCCCCTCTAATACTCATTACTTGTGTGACCTTGGACAAAATCACTTAAGTGTTCTGAGCTTCAATATGTTCATCTGTAAAATGAAAGGGGAAGGACTGCACTGGTTTGACCTCTGAGGGCCTTTCCATCTCTGGATCTATGTTCCTATAATTGGGGTTGGAGTCCCAGGATGCAATTGCTCAGTACCTCAGTTCCCTAATCTGCAAAATGAGGCTGATGCTAGCACTTACTCCATGGGATTGCTGTAAGGATCAATGATGTAACATTGGCAAGCCAAGTATGAATGTTAACTAGTATTATTGAGAGAGTTATAATCTTGTTCAAAATTTAGCTCTCAATATCTATTTACCTAACTTTGAACACACTCACCTGTCATGCTAACCAAGAAACCCCACTTTTTTCCTTAATTAAAAGCTACAATTATGTTATGAAATCAATAACACCACCCACTTCCCGATGGCCAGACTCCAGAAGACTCTGGTGATTACTCTAAGAGTCCTTGCCAGCCCAAGCCATGCCAATCAAGCCTTCAGAATATCCAGTTCTCCCACATTTCTTAACCATCGAGTTCTTGCCAGTCCAAGCCATGCCAATCAGGCCTTCAGGATGTCCAGTTCTCCCACATTTTTTAACCATCGTCCACTTCTCAAAACCACAAGCATCTTCCAATCAAATGAAAATGAAAAGCTGTCCTAAAAATTGGCAGATCTCACTATTAGTACTTTCTAAATGCCATGTGATTGAAGCTGCTGTTTCTAGTGCTCACTGTACTAAATAAATACACCATGGATCCACAGAGAGAAGGGACTATTTTGCCCAATCCCTTCACTTTACAGATGAGGAAACTGAGGCACACAGGATAAAGTGCCTTGCCCAGGGTCACATGGCTAGCGAGTGTCGAGGGCCAGATTTGCACTCCCAAGGAAGAGTCTTCCTGACTCCAGGTCTGGCGTTCCTTTCACTGTGCCATGAAGCTGTGCATTTAACCAGCGTCTCTCCCTACAGAATGTATGTTTCTGAAAGGCACAGAAATGCTCCTTTTTTGATTTTTATGCCCAATGTCTAGCAAAGTCCCCATGTATAATAGATGCTTAATGAACACCTATAGTCTGATTGATGTACAACATGTTAAGGGTCACAGATGTAAAGTACAGATAGGGAAACTGAGGCTTGGAGTCACATGATTTGCTCATAGCCAAAAAGTTAATTAACAGCAGTGGGACAAGAGCACCAAGAGTACAATCTGTAGGCAACAACCACATAATTAATTCAAAACATGTCTTTTTTGAGGCTGGCTGGCATTTTTAACAGTACAAAGCACATGGAGCTGGGATGCTTCGGGAACTTTAAGGAAGTCATTAAGAAAGATTAAAAAGAACACTGGTCCGAAACCATCCAATTTAAGGCACAGAAATGGTTTCTGTTAATCCTTGTCGGAGGGGCAATGGAGAGAGCATCACCTTGGAGTCAAAGGACCTGAGTTCATGCATATCCCCAAGTGACTCTCTGTGGCTTTAAGTTGCTCATCATAAATTATCATCGACAAAAGCCTTTTCCTCATTGGGAGGTCCCTATCCTGATGAATAACAGGTCTGGAAAAAAGAATCCTCAGCAGAATGGTCCCACCATCATTAGTCATAAGTATAAAGATTTTTCAAATATTACTTCAAAATGGAGCTTTTCACCATATTGCACCACACATTTTCAGCTCATAGTATTAAGAGTCCGTCTTAATCATTCTCACAACCAGCCAGCCCTCTCCCCACTCCTGCCAACAGCTCGGTTTTGCCATGTCTGAGAGGAAGGCTCCAAGGGAAGCCTTCCTTCCAGTCCCCTTCCACAGCAGCCCATCCAGACACACTCACAGACTATCACAGGTCAACTTGTCCCAAGTCTTATCGCCCTTTTTAAACATTATTAGCTTTTGAAATACCCTGTTTGTTCTAAAGCTGAACCCGAACAAGAATTCCCTTGACTCCGTGTCTGACAGCTATTCATCCAGACCCCAAAGAAAGGGGGACTCACCCCTGCCACTTTTCACCCCTATTATTCAGTTTAAGCCTAATCTCCTATATTTTCCACCCATGACTACTACTTCTTTCCTTTCCTCTTCCCTAGGATGGCCCTTCAACCATCATGTCCAAGCTTGAAGATGGTCACCACTGGCTCTCCTCTTGGACGCTCTCCACCTTATCAATGGCCTTCCCAAAATATGGCACCCACACAGAAATGGATGCCCTCCTCCAGATGTTGACTAATCAGGACAGAACACAACAGGATCCTCCAGTCTGATCACTTAAACAGAGCTTCAGATAACGGCCAAAGCACGCCTATGGCTTCGATGATGCTCGTGGGCCCACCTCTGTTTCAGATGAGCCTCTATCTGACTGTGTCTCTTCATGTCCTTGTGAAATTGTTCTTTTAAATGGACTTTACATTTATAATTAGATTTCATTTTATTGAATTTAGTCCCAAATTGCACAATATTCTAGCCAGTTAGTTCATTATCTTCTAGATTTTTTTGTAAACCAGTGTGATACATGATCATAGGCTGATCAATCAATTGGTGAACATTTATTAAGCCCTTGCCTTATGGAAAGCATTGTGCTAAATGCTGGGGATACAGAGAAAGGCAAAAACAGTCCCTGCCCCTCGGGGAACTCACATTCTAATTGGGAAAACATGAATGAAGTTGGGGAAATGGGAGGGAATCCCAGAACAAAGTCACATGGTATTTAAGTGGGAAAGGTCTATCGCAGAAAGTGAGATCTGTGCTGAGTCTTGAAGCCAGTCAGGGTGACCAAGTAGTGGAGGACAGTGCCCACAGGAAAGCCAAGGATACAGACTGACCATCATGGTGGAGAAGTAGCAAAGGGGGCGCTCTGGTTGGTCTGTGGACAAGGAATGGAGTAAATAGCCTGAAAAGGTCTTTAAAAGGCACACAGAGGGTTTTAGGTTTGATCCTGGAGGGAAGAGGGAGCCATCAAAGGTTAATGAGTAAGGGTGGCACGGTGAGATTTGCACTCAGGTATTCTCCCTTTGGCACTGCCAGGCTTCTAACTCTAGCTATCATAGAAGGGACATCAGAAATCCAAATCCTCCATTGATGGGGAAGCTTAAGTCCCAAGGCAGGCAGATAGAAATCAGGGCCTTTGACTTCTAGGTCCAATGCTCTACCACTCTACCAAGCTGGCTGCCTGACCTGCCAAGTTCAATGCCATCAGTGGTCTTCTGAGGGCACTAAGACAGGATGAACAAGTAGATGAGGAGGAAGCTGTGGTCGTGCCCGAGCAGGGTGGCATCAGGGAAGTGCCCGGGGCCGGCCGAGGGTACTTACTTTGGGGACTGCAGGAAAGAGAGCCAGCTGGGCCCCCGTGCAAGGAGATGGGCAGGGCCTGGCCGGAAGGGAGCCAGGGGCACCTGTGCCAGGCGAGCCACTCACTGGTCCTCCCGTAGCACCACATGGCCATCTCCCACACAACAAAATCCTCGTGTGCACGGGGGAGCGGGCTGCTCGGCTTTCACTTGTGGAGCCCACATCTGTAAACCACAGGCTGCTTATAGATTGCAGTCACTCGGCTAAGAAGAGATGAAGCCCGCCCATCCAGAAATAGACTTTCTATTTAGAAACGCTTTGGGGCTGGTTGGGCCCAACTGGGGAGTTGACTATGCAGGCCCGCAGCGATTTGGTTAGGGCAGTTATTCGGCTTCCTCCTAGGTGGAAAACTGGTGACATGATCCCGGAGGCAGAAAGAGGGACTGGGATCCCAGCCAAGACTTTGGGGGTCACTCCCCAGGAGTGACCATCTGGAAGCCCGAGGTCAGAAGGAAAGCCGAGCCATTTGTGGGGAGCAGTGCTAGACTGATCAACCGGCCCAGAAGAGACCTGCTAGTTCTGGCCTGAGATCCCCCCGAGACGAATGGCCGGTCCGTCAGAGCTGCAGCGGCCCAAAGGGCTGGGTTATTTTAGGAGTTCAGAACGTGGTTCTGGGGACCGGCCAGAAGCAAGGCGAGGAGGGAATAGCTTCTGTAGGACAAGAGTGCAAGGACCTGCAAGATGGTATGATGAGGGAGGTAGCCAGTCTAAAGCCAAAGAGATGGAGAAGCAGTAGCTTCGGCCCCCCAGAGATAAGACATTTCTCAATGGAGCTGGGGCAGTGGGGAAGGAGAAATGGACTTATCAGAACCTCGGCCATGGGCTGGGGCGAGGGCTCAAGAGAACCTGACCAAGAAGCAAAAAGTCCTTGCCTGGCCCGGGGGCCATAGCCATGGTTAACAAACAGAGTGTGGAGGCTGAAAAAGCCAATTTAATCTGAGAAATATGCCCAAAACAAGAAGGAATTACTGAGAGGGCAGAATTAAGGAATGGATACTCAAAACGTGGAGACCTATGATCCCAAGTCACTCCCTAGGTCTAGAAACTCCGTGGCTCCCTATTGCCACCGAAACAAGAAGGCAAAATAAATAAATGCCTTTGTTGCCATTAAAGCCCCCCACAGCCTGATTCCAGAGATCTTTCCAATCTCTGGCAATCTTTCGTAAAACTGGCCGGATTGCCTGACTTGTCCCTCACACGACTTCATCTCCTGGCTCTTGTACCACTCCCCTCTGACACCCAAGTACAGCCCCTTGTGGGCCCTCTTGGTAATTAGTGTTCTCCTTCCTCCCCCAAATTACTTGCTTTGTGTGGGTTTTTTTTTTTTTGCATTTTCATGCTGTACTAAGCATGATCTATCCCCTCAAAAGAATGGTAGGGATTCAGTTTCATTTCTGTCTTTGTGTCTCTATCACTGAGCACAGTGCCTAGCCAGAGTAGGTGTTAAAAAACCTATATAAATAGGTTATTTATAAATAATCTATAAATATATATATATAATCATGTATTATATATATAAATCTAACTAAAAGTATAATTATAATATATCATTTAATATATAATTATAATAAGTATAAATAAAATTTATAAATAGTGAAATAAAATAAAGTATTATAATAAATATTATAATATTATAATACATATAATAAATGAAAATTTAAGTATTATAACCTCTGTATCCATGGACAGTATATGAACTTTTTTTTATTCTTTAATTATAATAGTACCATAGGGTCTGCAAAGTACTTTACAAGTATTATCTCATTTGATCCTCATAACAACCCTGAGATAGGTGCTATATTATCTCCATTTAACAGATGAGAAGATTGAGGTAAACTGGTTAAGAGATTTTCCTGGGATCATATAGCTAGTGAGTGTCAGAGTAGATTTAACTTCAGATCTTCCTTGGCTAAAGCTTCAACCATCCCCTGCTACATACACTGCACACATGGTACATTTTTCTACTAATACATCATCAGAAATCTATAAGAAACTGATATAATCTTGTCATAGCGGCTGTACCTGAAGTCAGAGACCACCCAAGCCCTTATTTAACTGAGCAAACCACTTAACCTCTCTGGGCCTAAGTTTCCCATCTGTAAAATAAGGATAATAATATCACAGAGGATCCAGGGTTGTTGTAAGGATCAAATGAGATCCCACTTGTGAAGCACTCTCTCAATGCTAGCTAGTAATAGAAACAGTAGTATCAGAAAGTCAGAGAGTGGGAGAGATGGAAAGAAAATCCAGTGGTCTTCTCTTTTCAGAGATACAGAATTTGGGGGTGCTAGGAGCTAACCTTAAAAAGGAACCAGGTAGATCTCACCTTGCTAGAAAAGAACCCATAAAGAGTAGGCTTCCGGAGTACTCTGGTCCCTAGCATTCCCATGATATTCCCCCTTTCCAACAACACAGGTGGAAATTTACTTTCCAATTCACATTACCCCATTCCTCTCATTCAGGCTTTTAGCTGAGGGTTAAACATAAGGGAAAAGTCAAATAGCTGATGGAAATCAAATGGGAAACTGGGACATATATTAACACCAGAAACCAGTACCACAGGGTAATTGTTGTCCTTCTTGATTTGTTCTGACTGCCCACACCTTCACAGGATGCCATCGTATTATATTTCCTTTTGGTTTTTAGCAATCCTCTGATTTTCCCCCAAAGCAGGTCAGCATCCTCTCTGTGACTTCATAGCCTCAAAATGGCCCAGGGCATTAAGAGTCCCACATAATATGAATCTGAGTTAAGTCTTGAACTTAGATCTTCCTGTCTCTGAGGTCAGCTCTCCATCCTCTATATCATGGTGTCTCGTAGCCTATTATGTAATTGTTCATTACTGGCCAAAAATACTGATTCTAGCAATCCTTTCCAAGATTAATAAAGCACAGCATTCCTCGTGGGACTTGAGAAGAACATCATAAAAATGGAATTTGCAAAAGTTTAACTTTCAATAATTCAATTATTCTGAATGGCTGTATTACAGTCTTACTCAATCTACTACGTAAAAGTATGAGTTCTTTTCAATGAAACTGGAAAGCAGAAATCCCAGGGACTTCTCAGAAATTTTAATGTTGACATAGAATGTACATTCTCTTCTATGGGAAGAGCAGCATTTAAGTTAAAGCTGATAACTCTCCCTTAGAAATTGAATTTTGCAATTCTAGCATACAAATAAACACCTGATAGACATGGCTTGCTATATGATACTTCAAAGGGATAAAAACTTGGCTGTGCTTTTGAAAAAAAAAAGGAAAGGAAAGGAAAGGAAAATAAGCCAACTTTTACATAGAAAAGGTCTGAATTAAGCAGATATTGGAAGAGCTGAGAATTTTACAAGCTGTTCACCCTGTGAGGTTATCCAAACAGGAATACGGAAATGTTAAAGAAACCAATGCTCTCTGCTAGAGGGTCACCAGCCTTGAAGATGAGTTATTCATCCTTCTAGCCTTTGCTTGATGTTTTAGCCATCCCTGCCAAGCTCAAAGGAGCTGTCCACACTCCTTCCTTGTTTATATCTCAACTGATTTACAACACCAAAGTGGGCCATAGCCTGAACATTTCTTAAAAATAAAATATAAAAATAAACTTAATTTAGCCTTAAATAGAAAGGTGGAGATTTGGAAAGAGTGGGCAGAATAGCAAATAAATAATCATATAAATTGAGAAACAAGATCAGAATAGAAATGATTAATTTTTCAATCAGATGCTTCCTTATGGAAATATTAGTATATGTGTTTATATTAGATATACAAATGCATATACATATATACAAATATGAATACATATAAATGCATACATGTGAATATACATGCATGTATATGTGACTTTTCAGTACAATACAACAATTTAAATCATTCCTTTATTATCAATCTATACAAAAGTCTTGGTGCAGTTTTTAAGTTTAATAACTTGAATAGATATTAAAGTTACTGGAGGACTTTTGGAACACCTTATTTGTTTTACCTAAAGTTTTTTTGCCTTTTCTCTTGAGTATTTCTCTATGGTATTTTGAATGACAAAAGGAAAAAGACTGAGATTTTTTTTTCTCAAAGGACATTCCTGTGGGCTTGAAAAAGTTACAAGATTGAAGCAGAAATATAAAGAATTTTGTTGAAGTTTGGTTGGTTCTTCAGTTCACTTCTTCATGACCCCATTTGGGTTTTAGGGTTGGTTTTTTTTGGACAAAGACAGTAGAATGGTTTGCCATTCCCTTGTTTAGCTCATTTTACAGATGAGGAAACTGAGGTTAGACAGGATGAAGGGACTTGTCCAGATCACATATTTAGTAAGTGTCTGAGCTCACATTTGAACTCAGGTCCTCCACACTCCAGGCGCAATGCTCTATCCACTGTGCCACCCAACTGCCCTGTCCATTATTTTATCAAGTGCTCCTTCACTAGGCCATATATTTAATCAATTTCTAGACAACTTCAATAGGGCTAAGTTCAATAGTGTGGGTGGTGTAAATGACTGATCAAGAAACATTAACTAAGCACCTACTATGTGCCGAGATGCTAAAAACTAGAAGAAAACTTAATCACTTAATCGGGATTCTCATTTTACAAAATTGGAAACCACCTTTCCACAAGGATGGAGCTGAGTCCATCCCTTTTATGTCTTCTACTGTGTTTATAGATTAATCAGATGAAAAATTAAAAATTCAGGTGATTATACAGATGCTTTGTCTACATAATGACAAATATCCAAATGTTCAGAAACATCTGGAAGAATGACTGGATTTTTTTCAGCTTTTATTTGAATGCCTGATGTCCTGTAGACATAGCCTAAAGGAAAGGAAGAAATACTGAAAATTAACAAGCAGCCTGTTGAGATTTGCTGGGGAAAAGTACTTCAAACAATATTTCCTGCTAATAAAAAATTAAGTATAGTAATTGCTGTCATTTTCTAGAGATCTATGTCACTGGCCCAGAAAGGATAAATGGAGATCTCCAAAGGAGAGTTTGGAGAGAGAAGAGGATGAGAAAGGGAGCGAACCTTGTGGAACACCTACCTTGTGGAAGGAGAGAGGGAGGGGAAGAGAGAGGAAAAAAGAGAGAGAGGAGAGAAATAGAGACAGACAGAGACAGAGACAGAAAGGGAGAAAGACAGAGATGGAAGGGGGGAAGAGAGAGAAGAAAGAAGAGGGGGGAGAGAAAGAGAAAAAGGAGAGAGGGAGAGAGAGAGAGAGAGAGAGAGAGAGAGAGAGAGAGAGAGAGAGAG
>JAJPUD010005132.1:82260-103178 GCA_023553655.1 Myrmecobius fasciatus | reverse complement strand
AGAGAGAGAGAGAGAGAGAGAGAGAGAGAGAGAGAGAGAGAGAGAGATGGAAGGAGAGAGGGAGAGACTGGGAGAGAGACAGAAACAGAGACAGCAGAAGGGGGAGGGAGGAAAGGAGGAAGGGAGGGAGGAGAAAGAAAACAGTGTCAGTGTCATGGAAGCCAATGAAAGAGGAGAGGAAAAGAACAAAGGAGAAAGAAATGAGGATGAAGTTGGCAGGAGAAAGAATAAGCTCTTAAAAGAAATAGCAGGGAATAGGAGCTATTGATCATGGTTTCTGCTATTAACTAGGACATAGGAAAAAAGGCAATATCCTTGAGAGCAAAAATCTTTTTTTTTTGTCTTGGAATCCTTAACCACATCTAGAACATAATAGGGACTTAATAAATGCTTTTTAAAATGTATATCATCAAGCCTGACATTTGAGCACTTAATAAATGATTACTGACTGAATGGCTGATCGATCAATAATACAAAGAGAAACAGCCTACAGGAAGAAGAGATCTGGGCACAGTGGCTTGGCACATAGGAAGAGATTAATTAATGCTTTTAAATTTATTCATTCCATTCACTCCTTCATTATTCACTTCTCTAAGGGACAATTTTCCTGCACGGTTATATCATGTTAAGTTATGTTATGTCACATAATAATATCTCATGTCATATTATGTTAGACTTTTATTAACAACTGAGCATTTCCAGAGATAGACCTGGATGAAACAGTGTATTTATGATAGCCAGCCTTTATAAGTCCCTTGAGGTTTGCTTAGCGTCTTACAAGTATCATCTCATTTGATTCTCACAACAACCCAGAAGGTAGGTGCTATTATCATGTTCCCTTTACAGTTGAGGAAGTTGAGGCAGGCAGAAGTTAAGTGACAGGGTCCCACACATCTAGTAAATGTATGGGGCTGGATTTGAACTCAGCTCTCCCTGACTCCAAGCCCTCATTCTGTCTACTATGACAGTTTCCTCTCCTCAGTATATTTTTAGACCAAAACTGTGATTTCATCAGTATGGGGAATTTGGGATGAGAAGGCTCCTTCTACCAATTGTAGATTCACTAATTAGCACCAATAATAATAGTAATAATAATTCTACAAGCACTCTATAGGACTTTGTGAGGAAAACAATTTGTAAATTCTTAAAAAAATTTTTTAATAGTCAAAACTAGACATCATTATTATCATCTTCCTTGTCCTGGCACTTGGGCCCTTGGATTCCTGGTGAAATGTGAGTCCTGGGGACAAAGGGATTCTATTATATTATTTTTGAAGTCACCTGCCTCAGGTGCCATAATTATATAAGGAGGCAGAAAGTGAAATGTTACATAATTCCTGGTAAACATGAGCAGCAAATGGCCTAGATACATTTGAAAAATATGTACAACTTCCAAGGGATTTCTTTCAGGATTTAAAAATTAGCATCTGTATTAAATACAACATCAAGTGTTTTCTAATTAAATAGGTTTTTCTTACATAAATTCAGATCTGGTGATGATGAATATCAAGAAGGGTAGTTCCAGGGAGCTGTGTACTGGGATATAAATGGGACAGCGAATGGATTATAATATTAATGCGTAGAACCAAGCAAGAGATTACAGGGAATGAGAGATTAGGGCAGCACCAAAATGTACATCAATGTCACTGTTGTAATTCTACAAAATCCATGAACTGCATTAATGCAAACAGCTGTTGTGGGCCACTCATCTGGGCAGCTCACACTTCAGTGATATATTCTCAGTCTGTAGCAAGACATTTTTTTTAATTGCTATGAAGTAGAATTCAGAAGAAAATAACTCCCTTGATCTGAATGCAGATTAAAGTATACTTTTAAAACTTTATTATTCTTTTGTTTGGTCTACATTTTTTTTGCAACATGTCTAATATGGAAATGTTTTGCATGTATAGTCTATTTTAAACGGCTTGTCTTCTCAAGAAGGGGGGAAGGGAAGGAGGGAGGGAGAGAATATGGAACTCAAAGTTTTGGGTTTTTTAATGTTAAAAGTTTTTGTTTTCATGTAACTGAGAAAAAAATTAAATGTAAAAATAATTCTTTTTTTAATATTTTCCTACCACTATCCACCCCTCCCTTAATAAAAACTCAAAAAAGGTGAGGGGAAAAAAATCAGAAGTTGCTTGTAGAGAAAAGAACACAAGAAAATCATAACAATTACTTGTATCTCACTGGTTAAGAAAATATAAAGGTACTGCAATGGATCTACTGTCTCTTCCACTTTTGTAGTACTTCAAGTAAAATAGATTGCAACTTATCCTATACAACTCTTGTCTGGGTCCCATTGTAAATTCTATGAGGAAGGGAGTCCTTCGCATGTTGGTACTCTTCCTCTAAGTTGCTTACCATCAAATGGTTATCAATAAAGCACACAGTAACCACGGGTCTTCTTTTGGTTATTTGTGCTTTCTTCTTACTCATGACCAGGTCATTGTTTTTTCTCACCATCCAATTTTCCGTGCTGCTTTTTATACTGCGACACCTGAGCACTCTTGTTTTGCAACTTGACCAATTGTTTTTTTGAGTAACCCTCAACATGGGAGATGAAGGATTCCATTTATGAAAAAAATGGATGCTACCCAGTAAACAACATCCCCCCCAATCCTTTAATATAGTAGCTACAATTCAGCAATGTAACTTTCATTCTTAAGAGTTCACTACATGTTATCAGAAAGGAAATAAGTGGGTTTTTTTTAGTCTCAATCATCTGGAGGCAACACTAGCCATGGGACATATTGTTCTGTGTCTATTGTGACATTACACCTATTTTTACTCCAGACCCTTCATTCTTCATTTTACATCATCATACAACTCTTCCTGTGTTTCTCTAAATTCTTCATAGTCATTTTTCTGTATGGCACAAGAATACCCTATTATATTCATATGTCATCTATTCTCCAACCAATACACATATAAATTTCTTCTAGGTATTTGCCTGCTACAAATAATGATTGATGATTATTTTTATGCATTTGGGATCTTTCTGTCATTGACATTTTAAAGATATAAACCCTACTGTAGAACTGCTGGATCAATGGCAATAAACACTTTTGTAGTTTTGCTCACATTATTTCAAATTATTTTTTTCCTAATTTTTGGATCAATTCATAACTTCTAATGCACCTGTTTTCCCACAGCCTCTCCAACACTGACAATTCTCATCTTTTATCACCTTTCCCAATTTGAAGTATCTAAGGTGAAACCTTTGATTTCCTATGGTTAAAGATTTAGAAGTCATCCTTTTCATTCAAGTTAAATGTATTACAAATTTTGGTAACATATAACAATAAAAAACTTAATATTAGCAAATATATGTGTATATACAACTATGTGTGTATGTTCATATGTTTATATGTATATGTAGATATTTTATTGATGAAAAAAGACAAGGATTTGGAGCCCCTTTTATTGACACAGTCATAAAGCTGTAAATATTACCAAGGAGAGCCACACACTTGTGGCCTGAAGGAAATTAACTAGATAAAGGAAATCAGATTATGTATTAAGAGATTGGACTGTTTCCTATTTAATGACCATTCAACAACTGAAAGCTGACTTTCTTAAACCAGGTATAATTGGGTGTAATTCTTTATATAAGAATTTATATAATTCTTTGTATAATAATTTGTACAATCTTGTATAAGCTTATAAAGTATTTTATGCTTATTACTTAATTTGAATCTCAGAAGAACACTGTGTGAGATTAACTGAGAAGTTAAATAATTTGCTATGGTCACATAGCTAGTAGAAGTATAGCATTTTATAGTTGAGAAAGGTTTTTCCTTACAACGCTCACTATGGTAACTAAGAATATTTCTTTTCTGGGATTTCACTTTCAGACAAGAGTCCCACAGCCAAGGATTGTGTTGTGTCTATGGGTTAGGTTTTGGGTCTCCAGGAGCCAGAAGGTTTGGGATGCCTCCTAGGGTAATCCATGTTTAGCTCTTGGGTGCTCTTCACCTGTTCAGGTGCCCATCATACCAAGGTGGAAAGAGGGCTTGCAGAAGACCTGAGGTCAAATTCTGGCTTTGCTGATTAAAATCTGTGTGACTTTGTACCAATCACTTAACTTTCCCTAAGCCTCAATTTTCTTATCTAAAAAATAACTAGATGGTCGCTAAGATTTATACCACTAGAATTCTGTTATCCTACAATCTCGGTGCTGAAGTAGCTTTATCCATTTAAACTTCTCTTTGGTTGAGGTTGGAGTCTGATATCAAAGCTGATTTGAGATTTATAATTGGCTTAATAAGTCACCCAGATGCTGAGTCCTTTCATTTTGCTCTGCAGTTCTGGAGTTGAGCAAATTGGATAGTGTTGTACCCTTGAGGGCACGACAAATTATTTTAAAGTGATTTACCTGACTGAGTGAGCTGATTTGCATTCTGCCAGCTGAAAGTTAAATGTGACTTGCATTTATTTCATTCCTAAAACTTGGAAGCCCCTCATTTCAGTAATGTTAAGGGGAGGGGAGGAGTCACTTGTCATTTTCATCAATTTCCCAGTAACAGAATTAAATTTTAATCCTTTTCCAGATTTCCTTTTTTTTTTTTTTTAAATCTCAGCATTGTCTACAGTCACTAACATGATGCCAAACATAAGAGGACATTTCTCTCTCCCTCCCTTCCTCATCTCTCTCTCTCTCTCTCCCTCCACACACACACACACACATACACACACACACACACACACACACACACACACACAGGGTTAGCATTTGATCTGACTTGACAGCTTGTTCTCATTCTCTATGCTATGATGGCAATCTGAGATAATTTTATGGCTAAATCTTCAAGCAAGTGAGATGCACACATTTTGGGACATCTCCTCTCCAGATGCTCTTACAGACTACTGTGCCCAGCCTGTGGCAGAGCCTTCTGAGCTCGAGTGGGTCTGATCATCCACGGGTGGACACGCCATAGCTTGACCCCAACATAGTGAAGCCATTTAGACTCTGAGAATGGAGGACAACACTCCACAAAACATGGTTCTGCTAAAAAGCCTGCCCTGCCTTCTCCTCGAATCTGTCATCAGTGGGGAGTCCAGACAGGGAACATTGTGCTCATTCATTCATTAATTCAACAAACATCATTGGGGCTTCCTGTGGGACAGTCCTTGCCCTCAAAGAGCTGGCAAGTTATGCTGCCATATCTCTTCCCTTCACTCGCTTTCCCTCTCACCTGGAATTCTCTCCCTCATCACCTTTTCCTGGTTTCCTGGGTACTTTTCAAATCAGCTCAAAACCCACCTTCTGTAGGAAATGGCTTCTTTTAAGTTATTTTCCACTTATTACAAATATTTCTTTATATATATACATACACATTACATATATGCATATATATATATATATATACGTGTATATATGTATGTATGTATCTGGAAAGTTATGGTTGATAAATATGCTGTCTCCCTCATTAGAATGGGAGTTCTTTCAAAGCAGGAATTATTTTCACTTTTTTTTCTTCTTTTTCAAAAATCCTTGCACTTAGCACAATGTCTAACATATAATAAGCTCTTTTAAAATGTTTGTTGATGACTGGATTCTGTAATAGTAGCTTTGTAAAGAGTTCAAAAATATATTGTACCCACTAAACTGTATTATGTTAATGCAAAACCCTTGCATTAACCCACGGGACCACCTTTTAGATAGAGCACTCTTCCCATGTATTGCCTTCTCCCACTAGGTCCGAGGCTCCTTAAGGACAGTCTATATCTTTCTTTTTGCCCAGCATTCAACAAGCATTTACTAAGCACTGGGTTAAGCCCTGGGGATACATAGAAGGGTAAATAGCAGCCATAGCTCTCAAGAAGCCCCAGTTTTAATGGGGGAAGCGACATACAAACAACGATGTACAAACACGACACTTGCTGGTTTGGTTTAACTTCTTAGACATTATTCATGAATTCATTTGCCAATTCATTCATTCGTGTGTCTATTTATTCACCAATTTATGCATGGAATATTTAATGTCCTGCGACATGCACGACACTGTACTGGGCCCAAGAAGAAACACACAAAGACAAGTAAGAAACGGGCTTGCCCCTTGAGCTACAGCAGCCAGGTAGTGCCATTGGCTTCTCTCATTACTTTTCCACCAGAGAAACCATATCAACATCTACTTGAAAAAAAAAAAAACACATTTTGAGCTTGTTCCATAGACACACACAGATGACCATGACAACCCAAGGAGAAAGAATATATTTAGTTTTTCATTAGTTCTAAGTTTTTGTCTAAACTTAGGGCAGATGGGCCAGAACTTGTTTTCATGCATCAAGAAAAAGTAGCATTGATAGAACAACCAAGATTCACATCCGATTATTAAGGAGAGTAATAGCCAAGTATGAACTTTAAAATCTGTTTTGTTTTATTTCAAGTCTAAAGAATAGGAAAAGGCCACTTGTAAAATGCATCAGAATCTCCCAATGAAATAAAGGCTACTTTTATATTATACTATATATATATTATGTAATTATTATATTTATATTATACACATGATATTATATACAATATTATAATATATTAATATATTATTATAAGTTATAAAATTTATATAATATAAATATATCATATTAATGTATAATATTATATATGTGTATATAGATATAGATATAGATATAGATATAGATATAGATATAGATATAGATATAGATATAGATATATGAAAGAGTCCCTGGGAGTCAGAGAACCTAAGTCTGGTTCTGCTACCTCCAGTTGTATGATGTTAGACAAATCCCTCAACCTCTCTGGACATATACAGGCAGTGTGATCCAGGGCACATCAGTAAAAATCTCCATGCACCAGACAAGTCTCCAAAACTATAAGCCATAGAGAAGAACTGCACTACTAGAACTATTTTCTTCCCTGGGAGTTCACTGCATCAAAGAAATCATAGATCTAGTTCCCCCTCAAAAAAAAATCATTCTTTGACTTTTACTTCTGCACATCCTTTCCCTCAATTTAAGTAAGCTCCTTATGGCAGTGAGTGGGTACTCTAAAAGGCACCATTCCTGGGATTGGTGCTTAATAAATGCTTTTAAATAAATTGAAGAGGGCTCAGGACAGTCTAAGGAATAATGATCCAACAATCAATAATCATTTATTAAGTGTTTGGAAATGAACAAAACAAACCCTGCCCTCAGGGAGCTTACAGTCTTTTCTATAAAGAACGAAATAATGTCTTTACGGAGAAAAAAGTAAGAATAGAATTGGTTTGAGGTGAGAAGAGGTCTGGAAAAGTGAACTCAGGAATAAGTATCAGCTAAGACAGCATGCATGTGTGGTGAACCCAGTCCAGCCACTTTCAAGTCTTCCTTTTGCTCAGTTTTGCTGTAAGTCACCTTCCATGACAGTGGCCATTATACAACTTCCAGTTTAATGCTTTTGATGTCAGTTTTGGTGGTTCCCATGACTTTGATGTAAGCACAGGAGACGCTTTGATTAAGTAGTCTGCAAAGTTACCACCTTGTTCTCATGCATTAAATGCTATGTTAAAAAAAACAGCAAGTCTTATATTCTTTACAATTTTCAACTTAGTTGTGTGACCATAAAAATGTGGACCATTGTGGAAAATTCTCTGTGAAAGCCTGACTGTTACTTTCTCATGTTTTCCTACATATATTTCTCTATCAAAATTTGATGTATGATCAGAGTATTCTCGTGATTTCCTAGAAAAGAGAAAGGGAGCATGTGGTCAAGTGATTACTTATGGCTTCTCAATTACTTTTCCCTTGTAATATATCTGTCATCTTCATTTTTTTTGGAAACTAGCCTCTTTTAGGATATCTTGAGAATGTATCCATGAATACCTTTTACAAATTTTTCTCTCGCACGGATTTCTTCTGGAACAACTTGGTTGAGTCTAGTTGCTCTGTTCAATCCCATCTTTTTTTGAACCATTTCTATGTCTTTTCATAATGATTTATTGTAATAAAATCATGAGTCCAGTCCTTTTTTTCCTCTTCCCCTCCTCTTCCCATCATAGCCTATCCACAGGACAATAATTATGAAAGGGTAAGAATAGGTCACTATGACCATGATGGCAATCTGTTATTCTGAATCTTTGTGTCTTCCTCCTCCTGGTTTCATCCACAAATGCTCTCAAGATAATCTGGTTCCATGAAATCTCAAAGATAGTGGTCTCTGAACACTTGTTTGTAATATGAGTGTTACAGATAAAGAAAGATAAAGTTCTTAGCTAGTCCATAAAGTAGTAGATAGACTTGAGTTTGAGTCCCCTTTCTGTCATTTTACTAATTGTGACACCTTGGGCAAAGCTCTGCTTCTCAACGTTCTATACGACTTTTGAAGGCTTTAAATTGCAGAGAAGGTGTCTATGGAGTTTCTTCATCCTGGAGTTTCCTAGAGCAATAAAACCACAAATCTAATCCCTCTTCCTATGAGGTGTCAGTCTTCTCAATCATCAGTCATCTCAGTGTTTGTCTTTTTTTCATTTTTAACTATTCAGTCAACCAACAAGCATTTATCAAATTTACTATGTTCTAGGCACTAGGCTAAGTTCTGATGATACAAAGAGAGGCAAAAAAAAAAATCAGTCCCTGTCCTCAAAGTACTCATACTCTAATGGATGAATTCATACACTAATTTAGTTCAACTCCTGGCCATCACTTGGCAAAAAGATTGTTTGCTGGCTAAAGGTGATGAAGGGGATTCTACCCTCCTCCTTATGGTAACATTTGCATTCATTAAACTTCACTTTTTGGGGGGTTTTTTGGTTTGTATTTTTTTTCCTTGAAATTTTATTGATAGTTTTTGTTTTTACATCAGCCACTTTAGGATATATCCTCTCCCCATCCTTCAATCAGTGAGCCTTTCCATGGAACAAAAAAAGCAGTTAAGTAAAATCAACACAGTTACATGTTCTAACATTTTAGGCAACATTTTAACCCATTGTACCTTCATCTAAGGAAAGCAGAGAAAGGCATTTATGGCTTGTTCGATTTCACTTATAAGGCTGAGCTGTTTAAACTACCTATTTCTTATTTTGTCTATTTTATATTTTTGAGGGAGATTACATTTCTTGTTAAAAAAATGATATTGTAATATCTCACTTTGAATGAAACCCTACAAATTCTTATCTGCTATCATTTAGTCACCGCTCTGCTTAATTGCAATTTCATCACTTTCTTCAGCAATTGTAAGGCAGATACTCTTTCCTTAGAGAAAAAGAGACCCAAGGCTTATTATCTTTGCTAATAACAAAAATGTCTGAGAACAAAACTTGCCATTGGCATCTTTTACATGGACAACATCAAAAGAGAATATTTCTCCCTATTTATTATCACAATGATTTGACCAAAGCTAGCTCCGCCAGACACTATATATAAGTTACCAGTATCAAACTTGATGAAAACTGTATGCTTGCCAGTTTCTAAATCAATCAGAACTGTATCACTCACTTTGATGAGAGGATCTGGGCAACAGATAGTGCAAGCATCATGGATCACCAGATGGGGAATGCCTTTTGTACCCACAAAGATTTTTCTCACTTTGCACAATTTATATTTAGTCTCCTCAGCAGGGATATGATAGACAGCAAAGTGTCCTGTTGTATCATAAACCAGAGGGAAATCTTCACCCATAAAGCCAGTAGAGTATGGAATATCAGAGCGGACCTTGCCATCAATCCTAATGGACCGCCAGATGCAGATTCTCTTTACTTCATCTTTACCTGGAGAATCCATTCTTCAGGAAGATGATGATGGGAGACACTCTCAGCTTGTGGGGATTCATGAATGATCTTGGGGAAAAAAATCTCTGTTACATTATCCAGCATCCAGTGCTTTAGAGCTGCTCCATGCTTCTTAGGACCCTGAGCCATGGTTGCACTATGTCTGAGATAGAATGAGAAATGTACTCAATAAATTCTGGGTCAGAGGCTCCATCCAATTATAAGCTGTGTGTATTTAGCCATGTCACCTTAGCTCTCTGCGCCTCAGCCACTTTACTAGCAAGACGACCAGCCGGTCCCAGACACAAGAGATCTAGTCCCTAGTTTTTATGAGTCAGCAAGATTCATCTCAGACTCTTCTTAACTGTGATTTAGTCCTGTTTGTCTCAGTTTCCTCATCTTTAAAATGAACCAGGGAAGGAAATGGCAAACCATTTCAGTATTTTTACCAAGAAAACTCCAGATGGGGTCATGAAGAGTCACCTATAACTGAGAAATTGCTGAACTGAACTTGAGTAGTCTGAAAGCATTTAGCAAAGTTTTCTATTTCTACCTTAATATCAAATAGGAGGAAATATACAAAGTTTGAGTTACAGAACTATCTTTACTGAAAAGGGCTATTTAAAAATTTTCAAGGGCAGGGGAGGAGAAAAGGAGAAGGTTCTTTACAAGTGATGAAACTCTCTACCACAGGTAACAAGAATGCCTGACTCTCCCTCTTCTTTGTTCTTTATTCTTTAAAAAGGTCACTGAAGATCTCCATCTAAGTTTCTTTTAAAGAAGTGTTTGTCTCTGAGGGATCCAGAGTCACTCATTGCTTGAAATAGTCCAGAGATTCTTAACTATCAACCTTTAAAAGTGGAGTTGGGTCTTATTTTCTTCTTGAAAACAGTCTCTCTATTCAGTCTCCTTGTTAGTATCACTCAGTATTAGGGTCTCTCATTGTCTTTATTTAAATGTCATTTAGCCTGATTTTTTCCAACTCTAGAGATCTCAAATAAAATGGTTTAAACTTGTGAAGGAAAGTCTTTGATTAATTTGAATTAGGACAGCAGAATTCACTCCCTTCCACCTGCCCAAAGAACAATAAGTAAACGTGTTCTTCCCTACATAGTATTTTATTCTGTGGGATTGGAATAGAAGATTTGGGCAAATTGTTAATTATTTAATGGAATCCCTATTGTCAAAATTCAATCTTCCCAAAGAAGTCACAAGCCTATAATTAAAAGCATTAACAAAAACAACAACTAAAAGGGCCATCTGTTCAAAAGCTTCATAGCAATATTTTTCAACTATGGGGGAAAACAGGAAGCAACTGAAATGTTCAATCAGAGGTAAATAGTTACGTAAATTGTAGCACATTGATGTAATAGAATAAATGGGATCATGCAATTAAGATTGTCAAAAGTGAGGAGTACAAAGAAATTTGGAAAGACTCTTACTTAAAACTGCCAGGGACCCTTCTCCACCCTCCTCTTCAAAAAGTTCAATAAGGAAAATGAAATTCATACAAACTATGGTCATATGAGGGTAAGTAGATGGGAATTAATGGGCAAACAATTCTAGTCAGCACTTTAAGAATGGGATATATTTACTGATATATCAATGGATCTATGATATAGCGTAGACATGGTTATTATTCCCTACAAAGGTGGAGCTGGCATTGTCAAGACACTTTACATATTGAAATTAAGTAATTTAAATCAATTAACTAAATTAGTAACCAGTCAAAAATTTTGATATTTGTGTCAATGCTTGATATTACAATCCTAATAATACACTTATTTTTTTCAAAGTGAGTTACAAGCTACCAAATAAATGACTAAACAAAGATGCTGTACCACAGAGAAAGGCTAATGGTGAGTTATTTTCCTGCACATAATAAGTAGTCCTTCTGGGTTTTTTTCCTTCTTCTTTGATTATTTGTCAAGTAAGATAACATTTCTTCAGAAAAACAAAAATCAACACCTATCAGTAGGGTCTTATTATTCAGGGTTTTAGCCTTTCAGAAGTTTTTGAAGTAGAAATTCTCTCAACGCTTTCAAGAACTAAGAGGCATAATAACTAGGCTTCAGCAGGAAACCATAGAATTATCCCATTTTGTGCCCTGATTGTAAATAATAATTTACCTAAATGGCTGAAAATAAATAACTTTCATATTACAGCTGAATGCCTTCACAATTTCCAGAGAAATGTGGTGTGTCACTGACCTACATTGAGTAATTAAACCGTTACATTAGAAATTTTGCTCATAAAAGGCAATGAAAGCGTCAAGTGGTATTTCAGGAAGTCAGTGGTGCCATGAGATAGCATCAGGATGGGTACTCGCTCCACAGAGGCACACCTACACCTTCTTCATCTTCTCATCCCCTAGGTTTCACATCCATAATGAGAAATCCTTTGTAAAGGATCCATCCATTACACTTGAAGGTTTCCTCTCAGTCTTCCAACTCTTCCTGGGCACCAAACACATTTAAGCACAAGAGCTAGATTTCCTTCTTTCTGTATCACCTGATTTTCCCAGTTACATGTTTAATAATAGATAAGGTAATTTAAAGCAGAACTAGAAAATGTTTAACAAAATAAATAAAAATATAGTACAATAAGAATATGTTCATTTGTGTTTTCAAAGTCAACATGCACTCATCAGGATCCCTTCCTAACTGAATGTGGGACCACTAATTTAAAGCACTTTTTGAACACCAAGTAATGTTGATAATATGTGGCACTCTGCCTGACCATTTGGTGCCTTCCAAGCTTTATCTTGTATCTACTGTATAACTATCTTATCTATGTCCACTTATATACCAGTTGTCTCCTTTAATGATATATTAAAATATAAGGGCAGGGACCACTTTGACTTTTTTCTTTGTACATTATGGTACCTGGCCCAGTAAGCCTTAAAAATGCTTGTCTATTGATTCATTTCCATTGCCCTTCCTGTTCACCTCCAATTTTGATTCCTCAGAGATCATGGTGTCTCATGAGCTGAGACCACGGAGCCTATAATCAATTTCTTCTTTTTCACCCACTGAACACAGAAGAGTCTAATTGATGGCAGTAGTTCCTTTCCCAACTTCCCAGTTGGCAAATGTGGAAATGTGGCTTCTTTTTTATAATAAGAAAATGTTTAATTGTAGAACACATTTAACTTCTTTGACAAAAGGAAAGAAAATGTAGCTCAAATAATCATTAAATAAAGCAGGGATGGCACGGGCAGTTCCTTCCAACCACTCCAATGGTACTCGAAAGTAGGACTAGGAAGACTTTGATACTTCATGTCAAACTGTCTCCCTAGTTAATTGAACTAAGGCTGAATAAGGCAGAAAGTCTTCTGCCTATACACTTCCTTCTCCACCCCAACTGGCTAATAGCTTCCTAAATTTCAAAACCATGTGTTTGTAACTTGACTTCTGGCCACCTTCCTGTGATGTGGTAATGGGATAAGATGTGCCTTTCTAATCTCTCCCCCCAAAAAATTTCACTCATACAGAGCTCCTAGGAGTATACAGAACTCATGAGTCACCATTTGACCAGATCTACAAGAGACAAAAAAGAACAAAAAAATTGCTGTGCTAAAAATTGTTTGGCTCTGCTAATCTCATGTAGGAAAGGTAATATTCCTCCCGCTCTACCACTACACTCAGAGCCCAGGAGGCATGAAAAAGGAATGAACAACAAGATCTGCAAATTTCTAAGGACAAGGACAAGATTGCCAGCCACCAAGGAGTATCTGAAAGAAAAATTCTCATACATGAAAGCTAATCCTTTCCATTTTAGAGAACTCATTTCAGTGTTCATCACTGGCAGTAATGTCCCTGTCTCATTTTTTTAAAAAAAAACAGTAAGGGAAATTCATTCTCCACCCTAGATATTACTTCATTCTCTAGCTGCACGATTTCCTTTACCAGTTCCAAAGAAGGGAGAAAATGAAACACTATGGCCTGTTCTCCCCCTGTCTTCTCAGCCACACCATTTCCTATACTCTAGCTTTCTAGCATTTGGTCCACATCTGCTAGTTAGTTGACATATGGGGCAGACTTCCTCATCAGACAGGAAAAGTTTAAAATCACTTCAAGAATTTCCTGCAGAAATATCTAAGTGTCCATGGAATTTTTCAGAATTGTGTGAGAGAGTTGGCTGTTAACTGGAAAGGCTTACACCTGGCCAGGACATCTAGGTCCTTGCTATAGTTTTTGCCACTTTCTAAACACAGGAACTTCATCTCTTCTGAGTTTCGGTCATCCTTGCTTATAAAATGGGGACAATAATATGCTCCTGACTACATCATTTTGCAGTGTGTGAACTTTATGCGGTTTCACCAGAATGGAGAATTTGCTCCATCCTGGATGAACCCACCCTCTTAGGACTTAATAGACAAGAAGTTGGAAACTCATAGGTATTCAGTGATTTGCCAGAGTTTCAGAGCTGGTAAATCACAGCAGTGGGATTTGAATTGAGATTTCATTCATTCCAATCCCAGTTCTTTAACCATTATTTTAAACTGTTTCTCACAACCCTAAAAAAAAACTTCATAAATATGTAATTATTGTGTTATTTATTCATTTGTTTAGAATCTATATCCTGCCCACTCTCAAAAGTATGTGAGGCAGTCTCTACCAATCAAACATCATATGGCAACTAAAGATTAAAAACAGAACAGAGACTTCTAAGAAAAGAACAGAGGGAATATTGCTCGCCAGCACCTTGGAGGAGCTGGTTATTACAGCTGGACACCAAATTTGACTCTCTTTCTTGGCAGCGAAGGCAAGAAGGGAAATGCATCAGGTTACATAGTTTTCTGACAAGAGTTGTCTGACAAGAGAGAGCAGACTGATTGGTTTGCAGAGACAAACTCTTCCTTGTAGCTGAATTAATGGACAATATCTTCACTACTTCTTAGAAAACAGGCCAGCTTAAGGCTGGAAATCAATACTCTGTTTAATTTTCTCCTGCAATCTTTGGCAGCGTTACCCTGAGCTGTGGGTGATGAGATATAAAATGTGTGTCCAAAGAATGAAGAATTCTGAAAATATTCATGTGGATGAAAGGTTCTATAAGAGAGAAATAATAATGAAGCAAGGTGGCAAAGGACACTGGAGGGCTCCCAATTTATTTTTCAGCTCTTAATCATGCTCCTTATGACACTGAATTAATAGTAAAATGAGCCACATCTCGTGGTGAGGAGGTCTGAAACAGACTTTTCAATCACTGGGATGTCCTGCAAAAAGTCAGCAACATATATCCGAGTTCAAATCCAGACCCACTTAGTAGTGGACAATGCACTTAATCTCTAGGGTAGTGGATAGAGTGCTAGCCCTGGTGTCAGGAAAATGTGTATTGAAATATGTCTTTAGAAATTAGCTTAGCCACTTAACTTCTTTGCCTCAGTTTTCTCTTGGGGATAATAATAGTACCTCCCTCATAGAGTTGTTGTGAGGAACAAATGGAATAATAATTGCCAAATGTTTAGCACAATGCCCAGCATATAGTAAGCTAATGTTAACTTACTAATGCTAGCTATTAATAAATCAGAGAGAAATAACATTAGCTATTATTAAATCAGAAAGAGAGGCAGTACAGTATGGAGTTTTTAAGGGCCCATTCCACGTTAAGTACTGTACTAAAAGCTAGAGATTAAAACAGAAAAATAAAACATCCTCTGCCCTCAAGAAGCTTACATTCTATTGGGGAAGACAATGTATACATATAGAGAGATACAATGTGATGGTGGTTGTCTAGAAAAAAATAGCTCATCTGGGCTATGTTCTTAGAGGCTCATCACCAAACTGACTACAGGGTGAAGGATTTTCCCACTCTCAAAGCCTACCTACTATTTACTAAACTCATTTTTTTCTGTGGGAAACCTGTTCCCAACCTACCACCTTTTAGTGCCTCTGACACTGCCTTCCATTGGCAGGATGGCTGCATCCCCAGGCCATCCCCACTCATCCTGACTTTAGTCTCACCAGTGGCCTTCAGTGACTCTGAAAATGTGACGGCTGCACTCATTCATCATATCATTGGTGCCCTCCAAAGCAAAGGACAAAAAGACATCAGCTAGCTAGTATGTACTTAATTGCTGTATGCTGTATCCCCCATTAGTATGTATGTCTATATATTTGTATATATATATATATACATACATACATACACACACACATATATATATGTATATACATATGTATGCATATATATATATATATTCCTTGAAGAAGGGACTGGATTTTTTTTTGCCTCCCTTGGTATTCTTAACACTTATCCAAGCCCCTGGAACACAGCAAACACTTAATAAATGCTTTTTGATGGAAAGATTGACAAATGAGGAAACTTTCAAAGAGGTGAAGTACCACATTAATAAGAATGTACAGAGCCAGGGTTTGGAACCAGGGCCTTTGACTTCATAGCCAATATTGCATTCTGTCCTCTGGGCTATTCTGCTTCCTTAAGTATTCAATCAATGGACCAACAAATATTTAGGAAGTGTTTGCTATGGGTCAGGCCTGATGCTTTGTGCTGGACATATTCCAACTTGATGGTGTATTTACTTCAAAAGCCCTCTCTGATATATTGGGACTCAGAAGAAAACCTATGCAGCAAACAAAATGCCCAAGTTAATCATGCTAGCAAACAAAGAAACTTCCCTCCAAGGACAACCTAAAGGAGTCTTGAATTTCTTTCCCATCACTACTTTTTAACCTTTGCAAGAATTATATGGTTTATTAAAAAGCCAAAAGGGCTGTCCAAGAGAAAGAATAAATTCTGTATGTTTTTCTGTGCTTTGGCAAAAGGCAAGATATTTTTGAGATTTGGGTTTTGGGGGGGAGTCAATGATATTTCCCAACACACAGAATAATTTTCTAATAAGGCTTCAAAATCTGATATGACTACCATGGGACTGGTTTTGTTGTATGGACACAGTGTGCCTTGGCAAATATGCCTTCCAATATCTTTCAACTGGATCAAATAACGAGTTTATAAGAAGATTGCTACATCATTATAGTCCCAGGAACATAAATCAAGAAACCAAGACTGCCAATATTTAGCAAACATTAGCATATTTATGTTCCCTTTCAGTGGAAAAATGAAATTCTCAAAATAACATTTGAAGGGTGATCCAAATTCGGTAGATCCAGAGGAAATTAAATTTAAATTGTTGTTTCTCCTTTGAATTTCATGCCTCCTTCATCACATTTGTCATTCCCTACTTTCCCAAATGCAATTCCTTACAAACAGTAGGTAGTTACCAAGAGTCTCACAATCCTAGCGCTAAATAAGAATTCATTGGAGGTAACTAATAGAAATGGAAAAATTAAAACCCCTAAAATGTTCAATTTCATTGGTCCCATGAAGTACTATGGATCTCTCATTTATGCTTTATTTATTTTGTATGCGCCTGGTTTGCTTGCATATTATCTTCTCCATTATAAGTTTCTTGAGAACAGGGACCCTGTTTTTGCCCTTTTTTGTATCACTAACACTTAGCAGAGTGCCTAGCACAGAGTAAGCATTTAATAAAGACCTGCTGATGCATAGATTGGTTTCTCTCAATTCTAAATATATTATGACAGTAGGAAAGGAATATATGGAGAACAGAAATCACAAATAATCTACAAATTTCATTGTAACTGAAAAATTTGAAATCTGATTCTCATCAAAATTTTTATATTACTACTGTTACCACTATTGGCTGTTGTTGGTCATTCTCAGTGAGGACCAGTGACTTCATGAGCCTGGTATCTTGACTTTTAGTAAACTGAATTTGAGTGAGGCAGAGTTCTGCAAAGTCACCAACCTTACTCTTTCCTCCAGTCATCCAAATTTAGTGGCAGAACAAAGGTCAAGCCACAACATAACATTTTCATGCTCTCTATTGATGTTTGCTTGCATTGTGTTTCCTTTCTCAGATTTTTTTTCTTGTAGTTGCGATTTTTCTTGCACAGCAAGATAACTAAAAATATGTATACATATATTCGATTTGTCAAATATTTTAACATAATTAATATGTAGTAGACTTCCTGCCATCTAGGGGAGGGGTAGGGACTAGGGGGGAAAATTTGTAATGGAAAGCTTTGTAAGGGTCAATGTTGAAAAATTACCCATACATATGTTTTGCAAATAAAAAGCTTTAATAAAAAAAAGCTGAATGGAAAAAATACATTTAAAATATTTTTTTTAAAAAGAGTTCATTCATTCTGGTATTGTTTTTAGTATTTTCTAATTTGAATATTAGCTTCATTTTTTTTGCTTAAATGATTTGATTTCCTTACTACATTTACTACTTTTGATGGTGGTTTTGCATAACCTGCTTTTGGTGAGAAGGAACTGCAGATATGCTGGAGCCAGCTTAGAATGGCTCCCAGGCTGATTCCCAGAAGATGGTGATTAAATTTTTGATGTGAGTTAAACTCAGAAACAAGCAGATGCTAAAAAGTCAGGAGCTAATTTATTATCCTACTGATTCTTTAGATTTAAGAAAGTGAATGAGAGTCATAGACACTTCCTTCCGGGGGTGGAGCCATGGTGGCGGAGATCAGACAGGATTCTCTGTAACCTCCTCTAACCTCCCCTCAAACCAACAAAATATGAAGCCTCTAGACTGATTCTGAAGCAAAAAAATCCACAATATCCGGAGAACAACACGATTCTAGAAGAAGATACTCTGGAAGAACCTCAAAACAGGTCTGTTTTAATGGGGCAGGGGGTGGCCTACTGAACCCAGACTGCAGTACAGGGAGACCGGGGCAGGGAGCTGGAGCAGGGAGCTGGAACAGGAGTCAGAACAGGAGTGGGAGCGCTGTGCTTTTCACACACCTGGGAGTCTTCTTCGAGCCTCTTGGAACAATTTGTCCTGATTGTGGGCAGGTGGTTTGGAGGGTCTGCCTTTTGAGGGGGATAGATTGTGAACCACTGAACCCCTGATGAGCAGCGTAACTACCTGCCATTACACAGCACCTTAAAGCAATCAATCAAACAACAGGTCTGATAAGCACCAGAAATAATTCAATCAGCGGAGCTGCCCAGTTCCTGAAATAACTCAATCAGCAGAACTGCCCCAGGGCAAATTAAAGCAGCTGTCCCACCTTTGCCCTAAACAGACCTCACACCTTTAAAAAAAAATGAATAAAAAACCAAAAAGAGCTCTCACCATAGACAACTTTTATGGAGAGAGGGAAGAACAGACCTCAAATCCTGAGGTCCCTAAAGGTAAAGCAACTCCAGAAAAAGCCCCAGAGAGACATAAATTGGTCTCCATGTCACAAGGCTTTCTTTGAAGATTGCATAAAAAATCTTAAAAGAGAGTTAGAAGAAACATGGGGAAACGAAATGAGATCACTGCAAAATAAAATAGAAAAAATGGAAAAAGAATGCAGTGAACAAAAAAATGTAATTGGTCAATTGCAAAAGGAACTAAAAACAGTAACTGAAGAAAATAAGACATTAAAAATTAGAATCGAACAATTGGAAATTAATGACTCATCAAGACTTCAAGAATCAGTTGAACAAAAACAAAAAAATGAAAAGATAGAGAAAAACATGAAATATCTCCTAGGAAAAACAACTGACCTGGAAAATAGATCTAGGAGAGACAATCTAAGGATTATAGGGCTTCCTGAAAGCCATGATGAAAAAAAGAACCTGGACACTATATTCCAGGAAATCATAAAAGAAAACTGCCCTGATATTTTACACCCAGAAGGCAAAATACTCCTTGAAACAATCCACCGATCACCTCCTGAAAGAAACCCAAAAATTAAGTCCCCCAGAAATATCGTGGCTAAATTCCAGAACTATCATACCAAGGAAAAGATATTACAAGAAGCCAGAAAGAAACAATTTAAATATCGGGGAGCTACAATTAGGATCACACAGGACCTAGCAGCTTCTACTTTGAAGGATCGAAGGGCCTGGAATCAGATATTCCGAAGGGCAAAGGAACTTGGATTACAGCCAAGAATAAGTTACCCAGCTAGAATGAGCATTATCTTCCAGGGAAGAAGATGGTCTTTCAATGATATAGGAGAATTTCACCTATTTCTACTGAAAAGACCAGAACTGAACAAAAAATTTGATCTACAAACACAGAACACAAGAGAAACATAAAAAGGTAACAAGAAAAAATAACTCTTGAGAACTATATTTATGTTATAGATACTTATAGAATGAGGGTTGATTTTATGAATTGATTATTACATTATTATGATATGATTACTGTGATTTTATGATTATTATCATATGATTACTGTGATTTTATGATTATTATTATATGTTTATTGTGATTTTATGAATCTTATGATATGATAAACTGAAAAAGAAATTAGAGGTAGAAAAGGGATAACACTGGAAGAAGAGGAAAAGGAGGTAAAATAAGGGAAATTACATCTCATGTAGAGGCAAAGAAAACCTATAATGATTGAGGGGAGAAAAGGGAGGGGAATGAGAATTGGGTTAATCTCCATCTCATCAGATTTGGCTCAGAGGGAATAATAGACGTACTTATAAGGAAACTGGAGGGAAAGGGGGGAAAAAGGGGGTGGGTGGGGCTCTAAAGGGGAAGGATTGTTTGAGGGAAGTGGTTTTCAAAAGCAAAATAGTAGGGAGGAGGGAAAGGGGATAAGAAAGAGAAAAGCATAAGTTAGGGTAAATAAGATGACAGGAAATACAGAATTAGTTATTTTAACTGTGAATGTGAATGGAATGAACTCTACCTTAAAGCAGAAGCAGATAGCAGAGTGGATTAAAAACCAGAATCCAACACTATGTTGTATACAAGAAACACATCTAAAACATAGAGATACATACAGGGTGAAGGTAGCAATCCTGATCTCAGACCAAGTAAAAGCAAAGATAGACTTAATTAAAAGAGACAAAGAAGGAAATTATATCTTCCTAAAGGGTACCATAGATGATGAAGCAATATCAATACTAAACATATATGCACCAAGTGGTATAGCATGGAAATTCCTAGAGGAAAGGTTCAAAGAGATGCAAGAAGAAATAGACAGCAAAACTATAATAGTGGGGGATCTCAACCTCCCTCTCTCAGAACTTGATAAATCAAACCACAAAATAAATAAGAAAGAAGTTAAGGAGGTAAACAAAATGTTAGAAAAGTTAGGTATGATAGATCTTTGGAGGAAATTAAATGGAGACAGAAAGGAGTTTACTTTTTTCTCAGCAGTCCATGGAACTTATACAAAAATTGACCATGTG
>JAJPUD010005132.1:35683-77260 GCA_023553655.1 Myrmecobius fasciatus | reverse complement strand
AATGTTATGGAATATTATTGTTCTGTAAGAAATGACCAACAGGAGGATTTCAGAGAGGATTGGAGAGACTTGCATGAACTGATGCTGAGTGAAATCAGCAGAACCAGGAGAACATTATACACAGCAACAAGACTATACGATGATCAATTTTGATGGACATGGTTCTCTTCAACAATGATGTGATTCAAACCAGTTGTGCTGCGATGAAGATAGTCATATACATCCAGAGAGAGGCCTGTGGGAACTGAGAGTGAACCACAACACAGCATTTTAACGCTTTCTGTGAATATTTCCATGCATTCTGTTTTCCTTCTTAGGTTGTTTTTTTTTCTTCTTCTCTTTCTAGATCTGATGTTTCTTGTGCAGTAAGATAACTGTATAGATATGTATATATGTATTTGTCATATAATTTATCCTATCTAGCATGTATTAGATTACCTGTCATCTAGGGGTGGGGGGCGGGGGGAGGGAAAGGAAAAGCTTTGGAAAAAAAAAGTTTTTTTTGCAAAGGTCAATGTTGAAAAGTCACTCATATGTTTTGCAAATAAAAAGCTTTATTAAAAAAAAAGAAAGTGAATGAGAAAGGATTAATAATGCAGATTAAACTGAGTTGTGCATATAAAAAAAACCCAAAGGTCAAGACAACTGGCACTAACTTTTCTAAATTAAGGTCTTTCCCATGTCCCACACCATTCAATGATTAAGGGCTAGGTAAGAATTCAGACAAAATGGCCCAATTTACCATCCCAAAGATAACAATCTGGGAGGGGAAGAGATTTTAAGAGTTTTTGGCCAGAATAGAAAACAATTATTATTTACACTCATTTGGAGCAGGAAGACAAGAAAGAAGATAAGGGAGGAGGAAGAGGAAGATAAAGAGGAAGAGTATGAGGAGGAAGAAGAAGAGGAGGAGGAGGAAGAAGAAAGGAGTGAAGAAAGGAGAGAAGAAGAAAGGGAGGGAGGAAGCACATTTCCCAACTTCTTTTCAAATTGGCAGATTGGATCTCCAGAAGACAACTACTACTACTCTCAGATAATATGGTAAGTACAGTTATTACTAGGAGTTAGTTATAAGACTGTTAGATTGTACACAGTGTTTATAGTGCAGAACCTGCAAAGGAGGTTCAAGAGGAGTTCAAAATCTGGCCTCAGACATTTAACAGCTATGTAATCTTGAAAAGTCACTTAATATCTTAACTGCCTTAATAATAATAATAATAATAATAATTTAAAAATAAAGGTACTTTTCAACCTTAAAGTGCTATCAAGATGGGAACTATCATCATTACCTCCAACTACCATTAAAGGAATCAAAAAGGTCCATGATGTTCACCTCATGATTTGCAGATAAGTAAAATGTAACTGAAAAATTCTAAAATACTTACACTAGCAAAGTGTTATCTGTAGAGCTCTCTCAGTTTAACTACCTTGTACTAAACCTAAATGGCCACAACTTTTGTAAATAATCTCTCTTCCACTCTTCCTCCATTTCTACTCCTAAATGAGATTAATTATATAGAGTGCACCCAACTACCACATCCTACAAAACTCTCAGCAGCCTACATAGTCAATATTATCCTTGCCACATTCCCTCCTCCAGGCTCCTTGTTTCCTGACCTCCTACCACCCTAGCCTTGAATTTTGGATCATCTCAACTCAGCTCTTGTTCTAAATCCCAGGCTTGGGTCTGCTGTTGGAGGCAGATCAGAACAACCAAGACCTGGCACCCTTCGAATTTGTGCTGTCCAGCTTCAACAACACTCATGTTCCTGCCAAGCAATCCTTTTAGTCATCTCTGATCGACTCCCTAGGAAATATCTCTCACTGACCATTATTCCTCAAGGGCCTCTTTCTCCTTCACCTAACTTTCACTTCTGGCAGATAATTCAGACTCCTATCTCAACATGATCTTATAGGAATGCACTAGAGTCTTTGTCCAACTCAGACTGATATTTAAAACTTCTTCATCTCTGCTTCTTGGTTTTCTCAGCTTCGGTCAAGTTTCATCTAAAATCCTGATGCTTTTCTCAATCCCCCTTAAATTTAGTGTTAGCATTCTCCCTCTTAATTAACTCCAATTTATCCTGTCTCTATCTTGTTCATATCTAGTTATTTGATAATGTCTCCCTCAATAGACTGTGATCTACTGGAGAGCAAGAATGTATTTTTGCCTTTCTTGATATATCCAGCATTTAGTACAGAGCCTGATATGCAGTAGGCATTTAATAAATGCTCACTGAATGACTGACTTCCTTCCTAATCAGCTTCCATCTAACCTTTCTACCTTTATTTCATATTTCTTCCCTTCAACCACTAGAGTCCGGCCAATCTGGCCACCTTGCTGTTACCTGAACATTCTACCTCATATCTACAGCTTTGCAAAGTCTGACACCCCAGCTTCAAATGCTCCCCCTCTTCACTTCCCCTTCTTAGATTCCCTAGCATCCTTCATAAGCTCAGGTTCTCCTTTCCCATGGGAAATACCTGTCATCTCCCCCATTCCAGTTGTTTAGTGCTTGCCCCCTATGCAAATTAGCTTGCACTTTATCTGTTTACAAGTTGTATCTTCTGGTAAAACTGTGAGTTTTTTGAAGGCAAGTTTGTTTTTCTTATGTCTTTTTATCACCAGCACCTATTATAAAAGCTTGCATATAGAAGCTATTGTTGCTCAGTCAAGTCCCACTTTTGTGACTCCATTTAGGGTTTTCTTGGCAGAGATACTAGAGTGCTTTGCCATTTCCTTCTCCAGCTCATTTTACAAATGAGGGAACTGAGGCAAACAAAGCTGAGTAACTTGCCCAGGTTTACCCAGATGGTCTGAAGCTGGATTTGAACTCAGATTTTCCGGATAGCTACTGGACCACCTTAACAAAAGCTTATTGAGTCAATCATCTTGATCTGCTGTCCTACATCACTGCCTTGCAAATAGTTCTATAATCTTTTCCAGCTTCGAACACTAAGATTATGAATAGAATCTGTTTTGTTTTGTTTTGAATCTGCTCCACCTAAATCCCTTCTCATTCAGTCTGAGTGGCTTTGGTATACTTATATCAAGCCAAAATTGGCTTTTTTGCAATTTTCACCCATTGCTCTTTTGGCTTTCTGGACCCAAGCTAGTCAGTCAGTTAAGAAGTGGGGCTGGGGGTGGAGAAGGGGATACAAGTAGAGGCAAAAGCAATCCAAGTAAAAACAAGCTGATTTAGAATGTTTTTCATATACTTAAAGGAAGCCATTGTGTTAGTCTCCACTCCCCAACTCCTTAAACTCCTATGGTATGATCTCCAAGTCCTTTACCATTTAACTTCTCCCCTCTTCTTGACATTCTCTAGTTTATGGATGTCCTTCCTAATGTAGTCACTGTCCCTTGGAATTTGGGGTTCTAAACAGACCCAGGGACTTCCAGTTTCACCATGGAACAATAATATCTTTAATGATTTCTCCATTTTCAAACAAAGGAAGAATGCCTGTGAACAAGAATGACTTTTCCCATACTAACAATTCTGAGTTCTTAGCTTGGACATTAGCCATGGATCTGGTTCTGATTTTTTCCCCACAAATCCGAGTATCTGTTTTTTACTTATGTAAAATAAATGAAATAAGTAAGGTTGGCAGGTTTCCTGAAGCTTCTTCAATCTCTCTGGAGTCTTGAGATGTGATCTTGCATACTTTCCTTGTCTGAGCCTTGCTCTTGAGATTTATTGGAGGAAGGATGGAAGTCAAAGAAAGCCAGTTAGAGTTGCCCAAGAATCAACTCTTTCTTATTCATTGTAACAAGTAGCATCTTGTCCATCCTACTCTGTGGTCAGACTTTGGCAGGACTTAGAGCCTAGGAATGTGTCCTGTCTTTGAAATCACCCGCTGAAGTTCTATTTAGGCCAGTGGCTAGTTGAGCCGCCCTAGTTCACATGCTTCCCAACTCGGACTTCATTTGTTCAAATTTCACTTTTCATTGCTCAAGAGAAATGGTTTTTTGTGATCAAAGCAAAATCCTCCTTTTCACCTGAGAGCCAAGATTTTAGGCTGAGACCTGAATTCATGAGACAAACACATTAAGCCTGTACAGTCAGTTTGTTTGCTTTATCCCACTGGCAAATTCTGAAATGGGTATAAAGACTCAGCCTTCCATTCCTTTGCTCATCCAATTCAATGAACTTTTTTGAATGAGAGAATATTTGTCAAGTACTTGGCACATAGTAGGTACTATATAAATGTTTATTTCTCTTCCCCATTGGATGAATCTATTATTATTATTATCATATTGTAGTGCTTTAACTCTAATAGCTAACAATAACTAGCATTTATAGAGGGCTCTTCCTATAAAGCACTTAATATATTACTTCATTTGGTCATTCACAAAAACTCTGGGAGGCAGCTACTGCTATTATCTCCATTTTACAGATGGAAAACCTGAAACAAAGATTTTAAGTGACTTGCTTTAAGATCAGACAGCTAGGAAGTGCCTCATGTAGAATTCAAACTGGTCTTCCTTATTCTAGATCTAGCATTCCATCTGCTGTGTCACAGAGCTGTCTTGAACCCCTTTCTTTATACAACAGTTTATAAATAAGAAATATTTTTGCAGGGTTTTTTCTCTCTCTGGTATTTTATTTTAGCCCATTCCTTTTTGGACAGGTTGTGTCTGATCCCCAACAAGAAGAGAATGGAAAAACAAGGCAAGCTGTTGTATGTCCAGTCGTTCAACTTGGTGAGGGCAAAAGCAAGATGATGATTTTGTTTGATTGATTCAATTTTATTACATTCAACTCAATGATTCCAATTCAGTGATTTTAGTAATGGGAGGACCCAAAGAGTTAGGACTAGATATGGAGTGAGAAAGCCCGGGTTTGAAACACAGTGTTGTAAATTCATTTACTATCTATGTAGTAGGTAAGTCTCTTATCTTCTCAGTCTCAGATTTTCTGTCTCTAAATAAAAGAGGCTGGAAGAGATGTTCTGTGAGCACTATCCCAGCCAACACAGGCTGAGCAGGAGTTCCCTCTGTAGCATCCTTGCCTTTATACTGGAAGACATGTAGTGTGGGGAAAGGGAAACCCAATACCTCCTAGTCCTTGGCTTCATAATGTGGGAACCATAAAATTCCCTACCACAAATATTGTAAAATATTTCATTATAATTTGTTTCCTTTCTAATCCTATGTATACTATTTTATCAACTTAGAATTTTTTTCCCTGGAGCCCAAAGGCTCCATCCAGGAAAGGGACCCATCACATGAAAAAGGTGAAAAAGGTGAAGAAGTCTTGCTTTATAAGGAGTATGCATTGCTACTCTCTCTCCAAAGTCACAAATGGTCTCTTAAGTGATGATTCTGGAGGGATTTTCTGTATCCTCTCCTTTTTTTTCATCTCTCTATCATCTGAGTCTATGAAGCACCCTCTCCTTCAAGTTCCTTCCCCTCTCCAGGTTTCTGTGGCAATGATCTCCACTGGTTTCCCTCTTCCCTGTCAGATTGTTCCTTCTCAGACTGAGGAGCTCCATAGATCACATCATGGCCTCTAACTGGGGGTGTACCCCAGGTCTCTTTCTTGGGCCCTCTTCTCTTTTCTCTCAATACTCTTCCCCTGAGTGACAACTATCATCTCCTCACAGATGAATTCTAGATCTAAATATCCAACCTACCTTCTTGAGCTCTGATCCAGTATCACAAACTGCCCAGCAGACATTTCAAATTGGATGTCCTACAGGCATCTCAAACTCAGCATGCCAAAGACAGAGCTCATTATCTTTTTTCCCAAAACTTCCTTTCTTCCAAACTTCCTTATCAGTATTGATGACCCAGATCTGTAATCAACATCATCTTGGACTCTTCCTTCTCATTCATTCCACACATCCAGTCACCTGCCAAATATTACCATTGCTAACTCCAAAACATGTCCTTCATCTTTCCACTCCACAGTTATTGCCCTAATTCACGCCCTCATAACTTTTGCTTGGACCCTCTGCCTCAGTTCTTTGCCCACTCCAAGCCAACCTTCACAAAGCTGCTGCAATGATTTTCCTAAAGTACAGATCTGATCCCATCATCCCCTTAATTGATCAATTCCAGTGTCTCCCTCTTAAATCTAGGATCAAATATAAACTCCTAAGTGACATTTAAAACTCTTTACACCCTGCCCCCTTTCTACTTTTTGCTTTATAAATGTTACCTATTATTATCTTTATCTATAAACTGGGGATAGTATAGGCTCCTGCCACAAAGGGTTCTTGTAAGCATCAAGCAAGATTGCATATTCAAGGCACTTTCTTTAAAGGGTTGTTTATAAACGTTGACTATTATTATTGTTGGCTTAGATTATAGTTTGGAGGAAGCTCGAGCTGAACCAACAGAAAAGCTCCATTTTGGCGATAATTGCCTTCTCTTTTTTTGTAGCATCACTGAGAGATATGGAGGTAGCTGTTAATGTCATGGAGGCTGGGTCTTTCAGTCAGACAACAAGAGCCTGCCTTTGCTATCTTGCTTCTCTCTCTCTCTCTCTCTCTCTCTCTCTCTCTCTCTCTCTCTCTCTCATCCCCCTTTCTCTCTGTCACTATTCTTTCTCTGTTTCTGTGTCTCTCCATTCTCTCCTTCCCCTTTCCCCCTTTTTTTCCTTTCCCTCTCTCCTCTCTTTGCACTGTCTCTATCCTTTCTCTTCCTCCTTCTCCTCCCACTTTCCCTATCTTTCTTTCTCTCCCCCTCCTACCTTGCTCTCTGCCACTAAACCTCTGTCTATTTCTATTAAGCCATTCCATAAGTCCATATCTAACATATAATATGTATGTATCCCAAAAGTCTTAGTGGAGTTTGAAGCTATTAGAGTTTATTTATATTAAGGCTGTAACAGCTTCAAATTACATTAAGATTTTTGGGACACCCTGCACTGCTATATTCTGTCCATTGTACTTAGGAAGGCCTCACAACAATAACAACCAAAAGAACTCAATCCTTATCTTAAAAAAGGAAATGATGACATTGATCCTGTATTATGCATTCCAAAGAGAAAACAAGGCAATTCTCCACTCCTTAGTAAATTTTCAGTCCCAGAAAATGTTGGAGAAAATACCAAAACTGATCAGACTAAATTTCTATGGTAGTCCATTCTCTAGAGCATCAGCCATAATTAACCATCTTGGGGGCAGCCGCAGGCACTGGAACCTTGTCTTCAAAACAAAGTGCTAGGGTACACAATTAAAAGCCCAGGTCAAGATAATCGACAATAGCACAGCAGATTTGAAGAAGAAAGATGTCAGAAGCCATCTTGCCTAAACCCCTCATTTCACAGGTGAAAGAACTGAAAGGCTCAGGATATTAAGTAGCTCACTCAAAATCTTAATAGTAGTTAAGTGTCAGAAATGGGATTTGAATTCAACTCTTCTTCCAAATTCAGCACTCCTTCCAATGCATAACACTGTTTCTCATGACCAATCTTTCCTGACATCAGTTGTGGCTGAAGGGGCTGTTTCTTTGTTTTGGTAGAGAATCTGACTCGGCAATGGATTCCCAGGGTGGAAACTCCCTTGGATTTTAGAGAACTGATTGGAACATTGAGAGTTAAGGGACTTACCCATGGTCATGCAGTGTCAGAGAGGGGACTCTAGTTCAGCTCTTTCCAACTCCAAAGTCAAAGGCTACTGTGCCTTTCACTATTATTTTGGAGAGAGAGCAGGCAAGAATAATATATTTCTTGTACTCCCCTCTTACAGATTTGCTTTGAGGAAATTATTTTGTAAACCTAAGTTTTAGGGGGAGAGTGAACAATTATAATTATTGTCCTAAATAATCATGATTTACACCTGCAAACTTCAGTCATGATCCATTCTGATGCCTTTCCTCTTTTGAGGGGAGAGTGACTCTGGGCCCTTATGATAGAATCATAGAGCCAAAGGTGGAAGGGGCATGAGAGGCCTTATGGTCCAAATCTCTCGTTTAAGTGAGGAAGAAACAAATCTTAGTGAGCTTGTGACTTGTCCAAGATCACATAGACATCAGTGGTCAGAAATGGGATTCAAATTAAGGTCTTGAGAGCCAAGGCTCTTTTCATTGGCCGTGGTGTCTACCAGGGTGTTGCAAGCCCTGGAAACTAACCTGTGATGGCACTACGTTGTTTAAGGACTGGACAGTGGTCGAGAAGAGTGGGTCGTGACTGATACAAATCAACAACTACCACAACAAGGTTTGGAAGAGCACTTGAACAGAGGTCCAGCCACAAGGGGAACTGAACTGTTTTAGCAGAGAAATTCAATAAGATGCTCCTGAGCATCTAGAAGGGCCTCGATCTTTATCTGTGGCTAAGATCCTGAACACTGAGCAAGTTTCTGAGGTAACTCACTTATATCTTAGAGAGGAGAGCAAGGAGAACATAAGAAAGAATTGGGACAAAAATCAATCTTTATTAGTTAGCTGATTTAGAGGCAGATCTTTGACCAGATTCCTGCTTTAACGCCCCCAAGTTGCACTGCAATATCCAATGCCCTTTGACTGCCCTAGCATTTCTGCTAATGGCTTTGCTTAATTCAGCTCAGCTCTTCATTTCCCTCAGCCTCCCTTCTTCCCTCCCTTGTTGAAAACTCCTCCTGCTTTTACCACTGCCATATGGCATAACTGCCACTAGCTCCTATGCTAATCCTAAGAAAGGGCGCCCACCTAAGATCTATGACTCTGAAAGCTCCCAGCTGTAATCTTATGTTGCCAAGGCCCTCACACCCACTGTAGGCTTGAAAACCTCTCCCAATTCACCATTTTAACATTCTTCCTTGGCCACTGTTCTCCTTTATGTGTTTTCTCTCCCTATTAGAATGTAAGCTCCTTGAAGGTAGACATTGTCTTGCTTTTAGATTATATCCTCAGTACTTAATAAACACAATAAAAGATTTTCCTTATTCCTATGGATAAACTGTCTCAATATCCCCACCTCTTTGCTATATTCCTAGATAGCACTGAGTCTCAGCCTGGCTCAATTGCTCTGCTCCCTTATCCAACTCCATTGTGACCACCCTCTACCAATCAGCCATTGAGAAGGCCATTACACCCAGCACTCCCTCAAACCCTATCCCTCCATTCCTAACTCATCTCCCATATATAACATTATTCCTATGGAACTAATTCTCCCCTGTAACGTCATTTCACCTAAAGTCATGATTTCATTAACAAAGTTAGGGGTGTACGCCTTAAGAAATTGTGCCTTCCCATTTAAAATATAATGGAAACATACAATAAATATGGAAACAATCTTTTTTGGTTGGGGGAGGGCTTGTCCTCATATTGTTTGTTTGTTTACTTTACTGATAGAAACAAAATCTGGGTTTTTATTCAGATAAAAAATACTACAAAAATCTTTTAAAAAATAATGCTTTATATGGAGAACCATCAGTCAATTAAAAATGTATCATTTACTCTAAGATGCGAAGCACATGTCCAACAAATATGACTTAAAATAGCTCGTGACATGACAGTTAGCTTCTTGTTTTTCTTAAAACTCACAAACTATTTGACCACAGTGAATTTTTTGGTTGGTTCTCTAGAACAGATATGGAATCCAGGTCTCTTGAGTGGTGGGAGCTGGTGCCAGCCTGGAGTGCTAGCACAAATTACTGAAATATGAACAGGAGACACATGACAACTCTGGACAAGCAAAAGCTCCATTAGAGGCACAGTGCAAGAAATGCAAAAGGACCACCGGAACCTAGACTTAGGGCTGGAGGGAAGCTTAGTGCCCATGTAAACCAATCCTCTCATTGTACAGATGAACAAACTGAGGCCTTGAGGTGGTAAGGTGATACACTTAGGAAAGTACAGCAGCAGCATTTATACTCAGGTTCCCAGACTCCAGAAGAACACTCTTGGCCATGAACTATCCTAGCTTGTGTTCTAAAGCGTCCTCAGTCAGTTGGACTCAGAATCCTTTTTTCCCCCAAGTAAACAATATTCTTACTTCCCTAAGCCCACAAAAGCCTACTGAACCCTTAATATAGCTGAAATAATGTATATGTACAATGAAGACTACTGGAAAACAATGCTGCTGTAATACCAGTAATTATGCAAAATAGGAAAATGATAAATATCGGATTGTTTTCTGTTTATTTTTAGGAAACAGGAATCTAAAGAGGAGGGGAGAGAGGAGTCCATGGTCACAGCAAGGAGGTTCTCAAGAGCAGTTCTGGTCTCTAACAAAGGCTTTTGAGACTGATTAATGTGCAAATTGGTTTTCCAATATGATCTTGCTCAGACCATCCTGCCCCATCCATACCCTTCAAGCCCCAGAATGTACTTCAGAGGTAGACAGGTAACCCTAGTGCTCAGGATGCAGGATTTAGAACCTGAGTTCAAATCCTGCCTATATAAGTTATATAACCTGCTTCCCAGGCTCAGTTTCTTCATCTGAAAAATGGGGATACAATTGTATGTCCCTTAACAAAATTGTTGTGAAGACCAAAATAATATATGTAAAGTGTTTTGCAAACTATAAAGACCCATGTGAAGGTTTAACTAACACATTACTTTATTTCCTTTTTGCCCACGGAGGCCTTCCCATCCAACAAAATGCAGACTAAAACTCCACCTCTTCCATAAAACCTTCCTAGACCAACCCAGCCCTTCTTCCTCCTCTAAATCAGACGTGAACAGATCCTTCCTTTAGTAATTAATAATTCAGAATCTTGTGACTGACAGCTCTTCTATTGATGATTTGACCTTAAGTAAGCTCCCTGAGGTTGGGATCCCAGTTTGGTTGAACTATCTCCCCTAGACAGAGCCAGGCTACATTTGATAAATGATTGCTGAAGTTATTCTAATCCTATTTTGCTTACATTTTTCTATGAATTTGCCCCCCCCAGGTGGAGATTCATAACAACAATAATAGATAAGATTTATGTAATGCTTTCTATGTGCCAGGCATTGTGCTAAATACTTTACAATCTCATTTGGCACTGACAACAACCCTTGAAGGTAGTGTCATTGTTATCCCCATTTTACAGATGAGACTGAGGCAAACTGAAGTTGAATGACATGCCCAGAATCATATCCAGAAACACTCTAGGAGTGTTTCTCAATCAGGGCCTGAGGACTCCTGAGAGGTCCAAAGCTATTGAAAAGTGTCTGAAAATTCATTAATAAGCCACCATATTTTCTTTACATTGAATAAATACTATACATCAATATATACATATTGCTATTATTCAAGGGCAAATGCATACAAGAGGAGTGTGGCTTAATGGATAGAGCACTAATCGTAGAATCAGGAAATTATGAGTTTAGGTTTTACTTCTGACACCTACTGGCTTAACCTTATTTATTGACTCCAATAAGGTAACCTCTCATTAGCCCCAGACACTTCTGGTTGCTGAACCATTGAAAATATAGATTTGGTAAAAGGGACCTTCCACACCTGAAACTTTTCAATATGATGAAATGTCAAGTCTGACCCAAACAATAAGTGCCTGCAAAAGATTTTTTAATGACTCCTAAAATCTCTCCTGAAAGAAAGGCCCAACTTTTTGAAGACTAGCTTCCTATGTGTGCTTTATGGGAACCATGTTTTAAGCCATATCTGTGTTAGCTGTAATATGAGCAGCATAGGATATCATAGCCTTGAAAAGCACTACAGATGCGTATCATTGAGAGGACAGAAAAGGTAAAAGGGCTGCAAAAATGTAGCACAGAACACACTACAGAGAATTCAAGTATGATATTATCTAAAAAAGATATGATTTGGAAAAGAAATATAAGGGGCTCTTAACTGGGGGGAGGGGAAGTAAACTTGATTTTTTTAAAAAATATTTTGATAATTAAATTTCAGCATGAAATTCCTTCTTAATCTCCTTTATTTCAGTTAAACATTTCATATTTAATTATTTATTAATTAAATATTTAGTTAAACATTTGAAAATATGGTAGCTGGGATGGGAAAGGATGAATTGGCTATGGTTTGCATTGTACTATTTGGAGAGAAGATACAAAAGGTATGAGATACACTGGCATATGTAATTATGTAGATGATGTTGTGATCAATAAAATATACAACCATGTAAAGGTATTCATTGTAAATGTATTCACTAAGTGAAAATGGTGTTGATTAAATTCATGGCAGCTTTTTAAAATTTTTATATTTTCTCTTTATATTTATATTTTAAGAGGATGGCAACATGGACAAAGGGTCTCAAACTCAAAAGAGTTAGGAATCAACATCCCCCAGTGCCAGCACATAGGATCACAGATTTAGAGATGGGAGGAAGCTTAGGGATAAAATTGAGTCAAATATCATTTTATAAGAAAGGAAACTGAGGTCTAAAAAGACTAAATGGTTTGAGCTAGTAGGTATCTTAGAATTCAGATCTTGCTGACTCTAAGCCTAGGGCTGTTCTAACTCTGCCACTGACATGGGTTTGTTTGTTTGTTTGTTTACTTATTTTTTAATTAAAGCTTTTTATTTTCAAAACATACACATGGATAATTTTTTAACATTGATCCTTGAAAAACCTTGTGTTCCAAATACCCCCCCTCCTTTTCCCCACCCTCTCCTCTAGATGGCAAGTAATTCAATATATATCAAACATGGTAAAAAAAAATGTCAAATCCAATATATGGCTTGGGTTTATTTAGTATGTCTCATTTAGCTTTTAAACTGAGGGTTTGCTTTCTATTTGCCGGGACCTTGCCTTCATGTTGGTCAGCCATAGTCTATATTGAAAGAAAGAGATTTTTCCTCTGACAACTGAGCAGAGGTTAGACGAGAGAAAGGCTGTGTGTAATAAATTAATGTCCTGTGGTGGCAATGACTTTGTACAGAGGAATACAAGAGAGAGGGTTGTGAGCTTTGCCTGTCTCTAAGAGGAAGGAATGGGAGATTTTCGGGTCTGGCAGCTCCCACCCATCCAGCAAACAACTGGCTACCATGTAGGACAGGCGACAACAATCTGAGGGTTGTTTTTCAGCCAGAGTCCAGGGGTAGATTTTTTAAAATCTGGCTTTTGAAAGGCAAAGGGTCATAAGAGAAGAAAGGCTATAGAGCCACTCTGTGGCTAGTCTACCTGATGGAAACAATAGCATCTAGTGAATAGATTTCCTTCAGTTGTTTTTAACAATATCTCATCATGCTAAATGCCAAGATGTTTGGCTTCAATGGGCTTATTTTCCTACAGAAATGTAAAATGGATCTTTCCATTTTGAGGACGGGGTAGAAAAAAGGAGAATGGGATAATGGCAAAGAGAAGGGGAAATGAGGGAAATCTAGGTCCAGAAAAGAGCATGGTGCCCAATAGAACCAACATTAAAAGATACAAGAGACCCAAATGTGAAGACAGTTGGGAGGGCAAGTATCTGAATAGTCAAGGTATTTGTGGCTAGTCTCCTAATTGAGAAACCCAAGAGTAACAAGCCTTCCTAAGGGACATAGATCTGGGCTGGCCTTTGGGGGCAGACTCACACTCCACAAACACTCCCAGTTCAGTTCTGAGAATAAACCAAATGGAGGGAAGGATGCCTTTTTCTTCCTTGAGACCTTGTTTCTTAGCCTGACAGAAGGAAAAGGATCCCCACCCTTTCCTTCCTTCCCTCTACCGGTCATTTGAAAACCACCTAATGCAGCCTGGTATCTTTAAAAGAGAAGATTCTTCTGAGATAATGGCAAAGCCAGTTTGTCCACTTCCTTGGACTGGGCAGAATCAGTCTGCTTTTTTACTAACTTATCTCCTTGAATGTCCAAAAGCAGGATCATGTTGCTCCAGAGGGATAAGAAGTATCTGACCCTTGGGGGACCCTTTGAAAACCAAAAGAACTTTGCCTGTGTTGGTGAAATTCCATCCCAAGAATTGAGACCTCCTCCATCAAACTTTGCCCTTAACCTTACAGCAGTAAACAGGCATGTCTTTATTTTGAATTTGTAAAAACTATATTTGTTATAGGATTCATAAATCTTTTATGCTAAATAAATATCAACACTACATTTACTTCTTAATAATTTTTCTAATGTTCCACAAAGTTCCAGTCTAGGACAGTCTCTATTTCTCCCTTCCGTCTCCAAGCTTAGTAATTCACTCCGATGACTTCCAACAGAAGACCCTTCACATCTCTACATCCAGCCCTGACCTCTCTCTTGAGTCTCAGACCCCAAATAACCAGGTACCCACAGGACATTTTTTTGGGCTGAGGCAACTGTGGTTAAATGACTTGCCCAAGTTCACAGAACTAGGAAATGTTAAGTGTCTGAGACCACATTTGAACTTAGGTCCTCCTGACTTCAGGGCTGGTGCTCTACCCACTGTGCCAACTAGCTGCCCCTTCCACAGGACATTTCAACCTGGGTAGTTCATGCATTTGAATCAACAAGCATTTATTAAACACCTACTAATGTGCTTGTTGATTGAAATCTCAACTTGAGTTTTTGATAAGAGACAATGCAGAAGGTGCATCAGATGGCAAGAAGAAGACTTTTGTTGGGGCAGGTCATCCAGGGGGCAACATTCTGGACTTGTGCATCCAATTCATTGGAGCAACATATACAATTTATTCACATTTCAGAAGACCCAGACTTCAATGCTGGTTCACCCAGGGCAGTTGTTTAGAGCTAATTTTTTTTTTCCTTGGTGGAGCTGGGGGTGGGGATCAACTTGCCTTCTCTTTTGTTCTCACTGGATGCCTTCTTTCAGAACCAGCTGCAGAAGATCAAACAGCCTGGCCCTGGTCTCATTACTACCATATTCTAATCAGCTGAGTTGCTGGTAACCGACTTTGGCTAAAATAAGTTGTTATCTGAATGAACCTTTGAGGACCAAAGTCCACAAGCTGAAGCTTCTCCTTGTTCTGAAATTAATGGAAACTGGAACCGGTTGCAAGACTAAACACTTATTTGGAGCCTCTCCAAATTGCAACAGCTGTTAAACTCTTTCCCAGAAAGAAAACATGTCAAAAAGACTCGTGTGACTCCCCACGCTCCTTGCCAGATCTCGTCTCTAGAGTGTGAGCTGGGGATGCTACCGGCAGCACGTGGACAAGCCAGGCCTTCTAAGCCCTGGCTTGCTGCAGGCAGGCCAGAACGTAAAGCCGGATACCTAGGACTCCCAGGAATGTCTATATTTAAACAGAAAACAAGGTCAGATGACTCAAGGATCCTCTCCATTTGTTTACAGGTTTTATGAAGCCACTTGGTGAAGCAGCTAAAAACAGAAGCAATATCCTTCCTCAAATAAACCCCATCCATAGGCCTGTGTTGTGCCTGGGGAGGTGTTAGTCCTAATCTAGCTGCAGCAAATCCTGGCCGGTGACATCAGCCAAGGAAGAGCGATGGCCGTGAAAATAAGAAACGATGGCAGAAATCCATCACCCAATAGCAGCCATTCCTCAGGGCGGCCTTCCCAATCAAGGAATGGCAAAGGGAACACCTCCATCAAAGGGCCTGGTTACCAGGTCCTGCAAAAGGGAATGCTAATCGTCCTTTTTCCCATCACTTGAGGGATGAAACTTCTCACAATTGTCTCTCGTTTATGCTGTACACAATTTTTCCCCCATAGTCTCCCTTATTGGACTATTACTTGCTAGACAACAAAAGCTGTCCTTTATCCTTGTATCTCCAGGAGTTAGCAGAGTGTGACATATAGCAGGCAGATAATAAATGTGTATTGACATAGAGGCAGCTCGGGAGTGCTAGAATCGGGAAGGTCTGAGCTCAAATTCAGCCTCAGACCCTTAGCTGTGTGAATCTGGGAAAGTCTTAATCTCAATTTTTTCATCTGTAAAGTGGGAATAATAATAGACCCAACCTCCCAGGATGATTGTGAAGATCACATAAAATAATATTTAAAGCACATACTTAGAACATAGTAGGTTCGATATGAATGCCTGTTCCCTTGCCCTTTCCCTTATTAACTAACTAAAAAAAAAGATAGCCATTTAAGTGCCTCGAGAGTGTGGGTCCTTTTCATTCTTTGTAACTGTGACCAGCACTCAGCAAGCACTTAATAAATGCCTACTGAATAAATAAGATCTAGAGTTATTTAAGTGCAAAGATGTAGGTAGGGCAAGAAGGACTCTCAGAGGCTATCAATTTCTACCCCCTTGTTTTCCAGATGACAAAACTGAAATTCAGGAAGGTTGTGACTTATTTAAGGTCACATAAGTAGTAAATATCACAAGTGGGATTTGAATCCAAAACCCAAACCCCAGAGTCGAACCTCTTTTCCCTATACTAAGTTGACTGATACATATGCACTTTCTACGTGATTTCCATTCATCAACCTTGACATTTTTATTGTTGAAAATGTCTTGTATGAAAAGAGTAGAATTTTTTGTTGTTGCTGCTGATTGGTAACTGGGGCCAGCCAAAGCATACTAAGAAAAGATAGATGTTAGGTTTCTTCTTCTTTCTTTCTTCTTTTCTTTCCCTTTCTTCCTCCCTCCCTCTCTCCTCCTTTCTTTCCTTCCTTTAAAAATTATAATTCATTACTATCTTTGAGATGTGGACTTTTATACTCAGGTGCTAGGATACCAAGGGTGTAGCTAAACTGAGAGAGCTGGGCAAAGGGTAAGAGTAAGAATATATGTTATAAAGTTTTACACTCCTCATTTTAAAAATCAGCAATGCTTCTCTACTAACATTGATAAGTGAGTGCTGACTACATTATAATTCTAATGTCTAATTTCTTGGGTGGGGGGAGGGGATGGATACCATGCCTTCTTCAGTTTAGGTAGCTTCCAGTGTGAGAATTCCCTCCACCTATGCAGGTTACTTACTGGTTTATATCTTGTGGTCTTGGAGAGATGCCAGGTGAATGACCTTCCCCAAAGTCACACAGCTAAAAAGTATGGATTGAAGACAGAGGTTAACCCCAAGTCCTCCTTACTCTAAAGCCAGCCCCTGCCCATTATGCTATATTACCTCTCTGATACTTATTTCATTTTTCTTTACATTATAATTAGGAGTGTATTTATTACCTTCTGTAGAAAAGAGAAGAGGGACTGAATTTATGATTTCATTGATGAGAAAACTCCTGCAATCCATATAGGCTGGCACCTTTTCCCATAACATAGAGAGGGTTGTCCAGAGCACTAAGGACTTAACTGATTTTACTAAGGTCACACCCAGAACCAGTCAGAGATGGGACTGGTACTCAGGTCTTCCTACCTTTAACACCAGCTTTTTATCTGCCTCCGGAATTTTAATCTGATTAAGAGAAAGCTACAAAAGAGTAGCAAAACTTTATTTTAAACAGCTCCAAACACGATTAGCAGCCAATGCTATGTAAGTACAACAATGCCTTTGGCAGGTGATTTACAATTCACTTTAGCCAAGTAATTAGTAGAAACACATTAGCAAGGAATTAACTGAGCCATATTATTCAGACAGTTGCATTTAACATCAGCTATAAAAATGGGTTATGCAATGGAGAGTGTGTCAGGCCTGGAGTCAGGAAGCTTCCTCTTCCAAAATTCAAATCTGTTCTCAAATACTTATTAGCTGTGTGACCCTAACCAAGTCACTTAATCCTGTTTGGCTAGGTTTCCTTATGTAAAATCAGGTGAAGGAAATGGCCAACCAGACCAGTATCTTCCCCCCCCCCCAAAAAAAAAAAAAAAACAACCCAAATGGGGTCATGAAGAGTAGGACACAATTGAACAATAAAACAATATAAACGGGTGCCAGACAAGTTGGATCCCATGGGGAACATCAAATTCTTCTTTTAATTATTATTAAAACTTTTTATTTACAAAACATATGCATGGGTAATTTTTCACCCTTGCAAAACCTTGTGTTCCAAATTTTCCCCTCTCCCCCGCCCCATCTCCTCCCCTAGATGGCAGGTAATTCAATACATGTTAAATATATTAAAATATAGGAAACATCAAATTCTGCACTGACTTCCCCACTACAAACTAAGTCCATATCAATAAATATATAATGAAATCTGCAACCCAAAATATTTTCCCTAAAGAAAAAGTTGGGAGACAATGAAAGGTCTGGCTTCATTCTTTGTCCTAATCTTGCTCTAAAGAAATCCCGGATGTTGTAACCCCCAAATTGGGGTTACAACCCAGAGCTAGAACCTAGGTGGAGTTGCCAGGGCTTTGCCTCAAGCCAACAGAATTTAGGGAGCACATTTCCTCAGGCTGGTGGCCATCCCACAATTTGAGGAAAGTTCCCTCTCCTGTGGTCCCAGACTCAAGGTATCTCCTGCAATCCCTTCAGGAGATCCAGGGTCCCTGAGGTCTGGTCAGATCTGCATGTCCAGGAGTGGACACTCATGTTCACAACTCTTACAGCAGCCGACATCGCTTCTGGACCGGTCAGCTTTCTGTAGAAGGCCAGAGCTGACAAATCTTTCCTAACCCAGAAGGCCGAGGATATTTAAGGAACAAGAAACTTCCTGTTCTTTAATTTAAGACACCTGGGTAATGGCTCAGCCCCTACCTCTGAGTCACTCTAAGAAGGCCACGAGGTCCCTGCCTTTGGCTTAGAAGGGACTAGGAACTATTGCAGGATACCTGACTAAGAAACAACCTCCAGCTTCTCCTCTGTTGTCATTTAACAGGCATTTATTAAACACTTACTGTTTTCAAAGTACTATTATGGGCTCCCAGAAAGGGATAAAGTACAGAGAAGACACAATCCTTCCTGCAGCCCAGGAAGTGGATAATGGGCAACATGGCAAAGTTTCCAAGTCAGGAAGAACTAGATTAGAATCCCACCTCAGACATGTACCTGTATGTGAACCCCAACAAGATATTTAGCCCCTCAGCACACCAGGCTACTCTAACACAAAGGAAGCTTTTGCATGTGTCTTTTTTTATCTACTAAAAACTATGGATGGCTGCCTTCACAGAATGTTTTTAAATGCACAAAATAAAATATATAGGATTACAAAGGAAATCAAATATATTGAGATAATTATCCTTTAAAAAAAAAGTTTGCACATCTCAGGTTAAGAATCCCTACTTCTAAGACGATCAAATGAAGGATAATTGCTGATGTAGGGAGTTCCCTCTACTAGCACTATCAAACACAGAACAGCCTAAACCAGATTAAATTGTAATTGGGAAATATTTAGCAAGATAAATTTTAAACAATTTAAAAATAGGATCAATATGGCATTTTCGAAGGCACCAAGCAGATGCAAATGTAGACCTCTTATATATGGTTCAGTTGAACATGACATCCCTTATCTGAACTAATGAATCATAGGTCTCAAGCAAAAAGAAAAAAAATGACAATTTCCAATACACAGTTTTCCAAACTAAGTACTTCATAAAAGGCGTCAGACAAAGTATTGCATAAAGAGGAAGAGGTCTTCACTATGGTGGGGGAAGTCAGGGAAGGCTCCTGTCCTAAGGTGTCATGTTGATAGAAATCAAAAGTCACTCAATCGATAAGCATTTATTAAGCACCTACTATGTGCCATGAACTATGTAACTTGAGTTCAAGGCTCAAAGTGAATGAATAGATCAATGAATGTCAGAAAAATCCATAAAGAATCCTAATCTTTAGGTTAAATTGGTTTTTGGCCTTAAGTGAAAGGATAGAACAAAATCACCGGCCTCAGTTTCTGCTGTAAAATGGGGGTGATGATAATAGCCCCCCCACCTCCCAAGGTTGTGGTAAAGAACTTCTGAGATAACAGGCTAGCATTCTGCAAATTTCAAAGCGGTATTTAAATGCTGCTATTGTCATTATTGTTCAGCATCTACTAGATTCAGGGCTCTGTAGCTACAAGGACAAGGAGTTTCTGCTTTCCTGCAGCCTCCACATAACAGACATAAATGTATTTATCAAGCTAAACATCCAACTTGAGTCATGTTACAAAACTTATTTAAAAAATACACCCAAAGCTCCTTAGGACATAATCTGTGTGCACACATACATTTAGCCACAAAGTCATTATATTTTAAGGCAGTCAGATTTCCCATAAATTCACAGGAAAAAGCAAACATTGGTGTATCATACATTCTTTTGGAAACTAGCAACAATTTACTGGCAAACAAGTGAAGTCAAATAAACCACAGAATTTATCAAGGGGGTACCCTTGGCCCTCCAAATGCCTCTTAAGCCACCGAATCCAACTTTGGCGTCCCAGACTCAAAGCAGCAAGTCTTGGGAATTGATGATTCACCCTGGATCCGGGGGCATCGGCTCCCATGAACATCCTCGGGGCTAGCACGTGGTCCAGTTCCCACTGCTGGGAAACCCACCACTCTGGGTGACTCCGATGTTGCTTGGGAGAGCAAGAAAAGGAATCTTCCAGCTATGCTCAGGCCACGGCAGGCCAGCCTTAACAAAGTGCTGGTCGTGCTGTCCAGCACGTGGAAGCCTGATGGCTCTGGGATATTAAGAAATGTTTGTCTTGTCCATTGGTACCTGAAAGGTCAGAGGGTAACTGCATTATAATTCCTAGTGTAGTTATATAAGATTTTGCTTTGGAGAAGGAGGGGGTACAACATAATATAATATGGCATAATATATTATAGTATGGGATAGTATAATTAATATAGTATATAACACCAACATATTAAAAAAACATGGTATAATATAGTGTCATAGAGTATAGCATAATACAATATAGTATAATACAACAACAAAATAAAAATATAATATAATGTGTTAAAGCAGAGAATAATATAATATAGCATAATGCACCCACACATAAGAAAACCTAATATAATAGAGTGTGGTAGAATATAACATAATATAGTATAATACAATAGCAAATAAGAAAACAGCATAATGTAATGTGACATAATATGATATAGCATAATATAACAATCAAATAAAACAGTATAAAACAGTGTGGTAGAATATAACATAACATAGTATAATACAATAGCATATAAGAAACATAGCATAATGTAATGTGACATAATATGATACAGCATAATATAACAACCAAATAAAACAGTATAAAATAGTGTGGTAGAATAGAGTATAACATAATATAATATAGTATAACATAACATCAAAATAAAACATAGTATAATATAGTGTGGTAGAATATTGCATAAGAGAATATAATATAGTATAATAAAATAACATATAACAAAACATTGTATAATATAGTGACATAGTATAATATAATATAGCATAATAGAACAACAAAACAAAACACAGTATAATATAGTATAATCTGGTACAGTATAGATTATATATAATGTTTTATATATATGTATATGTATAAGTTATTTATAATGCTAGGTTATAATATAACAAAAATAATATAATATAGTATAGTAGGGTGTTGCATAATATAAAATAGCACATAATATTATATGATATGGTATAGTGTAGTATAGTATGTTGCATAATATAACATAGCACATAATATTATATGATATGGTATAGTATAGTATAGTATATTATGACATAACACCACATAATACATTAGTACAGTATAGTATAGGGCAGTTAAGGGTCACTATAGTGCACAGAGCAACCTCTTGAGTTGAAATCCATCCTCACCCCCTTCCTAGCTGTGTGACCCTGAGCAAGTCATTTCACCCTGTCTGCCTTAGTTTCCTCATCTGTAAAATGAGCTGGAGAAAGAAATGGCAAAACTGCTCCTGTATCTTTGCCAAGAAAAACCCAAATGGGGTCACAATGAGTCAGACAACTGAAGTAAAGGAACAAAATATTATACAGAATAACATAACAACAAAAACTACAATAGGGTAGCATACACATAATACATACACATAATATATCATGGGTTCACAGAACTAGTGCTAGGAGGAACTTCAAAGTCCATCAAAGCCAACCCCCTCATTTTACAGATAAGGAAACTGAGGCAAACACAATGAGGTGACTTCCTCAGGATCACACAGCTAGTGAGTAGCTGAGGCCAGATTTAAACTTAGGAACATGAATCAACCTGACTCCAGGCTTGGCGCTCTATCCACTCTGCCACCTATTCAAAGCAATAATTCTATTTTAGAATTTCTCAGATACTTTGTTAGGGCTACAATCTCAACAATATGTGTACACCCTCCAAAGATACAGGTTGAAATCCATGTATGCCTTTTATTTGTGTTAGGATTATTAGAAGAAATATCATTCCGAAACCTATTCCTGAAAAAACCATCACAATATTGGAAAGCAAATCCCTTGGAATACTATGATGAAATTCCCTTATATATGACATCTTATTAGTCAGATATTCCAGTTGCTGACTCAAAAATGACTTTAATAGGCCAGTTTCTTTATCATACATACAAATATCTTTGCTCTGGTGTCACTGGCTCCATAATACATTACAGGAATTGATACCCAAATTGAGCATGTAAAAAAAACTGACCAAGTTTTTCTATTTGCTGACTCAGAAAGTATATCCTATGACTGAGCTATTTTTGCAGAAGCTAAAAATCCTATGCACTTAATTTTTTTATGTGAAAGGGGGAAGAAAAAACAGGAATGAGGCTGGAGAAACAGAAATTTTGCCAACTCCAAAGAAACATGGTCAGGTCCCAATTAGTGTGAATTTTCACTGCAAATTTCCATTGAGCCAGAACCAATCATTGTATTTTACATAATTATAACATTAAGTAATATGAATTTGAGTCCATTCTACCACTGTAGGATTTGTTATCTATACTAATTGGAATCTAGCTACATTATGAAAATCACATGCAATTACTTTTCTTTGCCCACATGGGAAAGTGAGTTGTTTGGGAGTTAGTGGAACTGGATTCAAATTCACTCACTGCTTGTACCCAGACAGGAGTTTTCTCTTTTGTGAATGGTAGGGTTGGTCTTGGACTAAAGTGATGATCCTCTCATCCTTTTCCCTGATGTTCTCAAATCTGTGTCTGCTCCAGTATTAAAAAGATACCCCTTTTGGAGTGGTGAGGGTGGATGGGAGTAGAGTGGGATGGGAAGATGGGGCATTGAAGCATCACCCCTTAATTATTCCAAGTTATGTTTCTTAGAACAGGCCACCAGTGAAGCAGAGTTATACACCAAAGGACAGGCTGATTTGTGGCCAGAGTCTTGACCATGGTGGCTTTTACTTATAGCAGATCAGTTCAACCCAATAGGATCAGCAAAAAGCTGATTTCCTAAATTGTTTGGCTGTAGATGGACAGATTGAAGAAATGACCATTTTGGAAGGGATTAGGAAACTTTCCAACACAGCTGTCACCAGTACTAGCTTTGCCCCAACACAGTAAAGACAATTTCATTGTTTTCTCTTGACCACAAGTACGGATGCCCCTGGAGCAGGGCTTCGTATCTGGGTGTTCTATTGCTTCATGAAAACTCATCTGTCTTTGGAAAAGATGGAAACAAAAGTTGAAGCCCAGGGGATTACTTTACTTCCCTCCCATTCAGAGGAGAAATAATTAAAACCACATGTTTATTCAACCAAATATCTGGTTGTTTTTTTTTTTTTTAAGAAGACTCAATGGTTAGCAGCACTCACTAGTCAACTACTGAAGCAGTACTGAGAAGGAACAGTATGAGAATGGAGTCGGAGGACCTCAATTTGAATCCCATTTATTGGGCAAGAGGTAGCCCCTCCCTGAGCCTCAGTTTCCCCCCTTGTAAATGAGGTTGGATTGAATGGCCTCTCAGAAAGTTCAGTGGAGTCGAGACACACAAAAAACCAAGAATCCCTGCCTCAAAGGGAGGCGATGATGATTTTTAAGCTGGGATGAGCCAAGGGTATAATACAGACTTGGGAAACAGACTTCATAACAGACAGGAGCCGAATCAATATCGGGGAACTAAGCAGTAATGCGGTTGGGCTGAAGTACGCAGAGGGAACGGGACAATAAGGCAGGAATGATGGGGTAGGGATGAGGGAGCCTTAAACGCCAAGCCAAGGATTTGCTATTTTATCTCTGGGGCAAGAGAAATCCACTAAAAGCAATTTCAGGAAACTGACTAACTAGCACCCAAGATGCCATTCCTCTTTAACCAATTAACTGGGCAAAGCCGGGGATTATGTCGCCTCACCCCTACAGAGATTTCATTACTTCCCTTTCACATACAGTTCCAATTTGTGCTTCTTTTTTTTTAATTTTTGGTAAACGTTAATATTTTGTGAACAAGGCTTTGTTTTGATTTCATGAGCAGCAGCATGTAATTGGGTAACAGTTACACAAAATAACAATTTGCCGGATTTAGTCACTCACTTGCTATAAAAATGGAGGTAAGTGATAAAGGGAAATGTAGTTGTTGACACCCTGGTTATGCAATCCAATCTTTTGCAAACATGTTCTAAACCTTCCTCCTCTAAGAGTCCCTTGTGAAGCACTGCTAGAGGGGATTATCATTCTGGTTAGCTTTGCATGGTAGCTGAGAAAACATCTCAGTGGCCAAATGCTATTTGCTTCGGGAAAAATGAGAAAGAATTTTAAAAGCCCTTCTCAGTCTCATAAACATTAAAGGCAAAATAATCAACACAATCTCCCCTCAAACAATGCTGTGTTTGTTCTTTTTCATCAAAATAATAATAATAATTTCTCCCTGTAATAAATAACAGCAGCATTTAAATTTTTTTAATTTTCATTCATTTATTTTTTATTTTAAGTATATTTTATGAACTCTCTACCCCGATTTACTGATTATCAAAGCCAAACATAGTCATTGATATCTCTCCTCCAGGTCCCCACATCAATAGAATAAAATTTCCTAGAGGGCAAAGTCTATTTTAATTTTTATCTTTGTGTCGGGTTGCTAAGTATACAGTAGGTGTTTAATAAATGTTTATTGGATGACTGATATAGAAATATGCTTTGCATGTCTATTTATGTATAATTCATGTCAAATTGTTTGTCTTCTTAAGGAGTGGGGAAGGAGTAGGAGGGAGAGAATTTGGAACTCAAGTTTATTTGTTTGTTTTTTTAAATGAATGTTCAAAATTTTTAAGGGTAACCAAAAAATAAAATTTTTTTTAAAAATATAAATGTTGGATGGATTGAATTTCTTCTAAAAGTTCAAAATGTTGTAAAAGGTTTGTTAGTCAATGAACATTGCCTAAATGCCAACTATGTGCCAAGCACTGTGCTAAGTGCTAGGGATAAAAAGAAAATCAAACAGAAAAATTGTCCCTATTGTTCAGAATTCAAAGTCTAATGGTGTGAGATATAGCATTCTATTTCCGTAGTGGTGGGAGTATTGATATTGAGTCCTGTCTTACTCTTCCTGATCCCATTGTGTCCATGGGGCTTTTTTTTTTTTTAACAAAAATAATGGAGTGCTTTGTCATTTCCTTCTTCAACGGATCAAGGCAAATAGGGTTAAGTGACTTATGCAGGGTCACATAGCTAGTAAGTGTCTGAGGTCACACTCAGATCCTCCCCACTTCAGTCAGACCCTGTATCCACTGAGCCATCTAGTTATATGTAAGTAAAATACATACAGCATAAACTAAACAACAGGAAGACAGTAGCATTTTAAGGGAGATCAGAAAAAGCTTCTTGTAGAAGGTGGGATTTTAGCTGAAGATAAACAAAGAGAGGGTCCCAGGAATTAGGAATAGCCAGTGAAAATGTCACCATGTGTGTAATTATTCCTATTTCCTAGGTAGAGAGGATTGCTTTTTGTTGAGTTTAACAACTTTCCTATACTGTAGAAGGGTAACCAAATTATCACATTGCATAGATTTATTATCTTATTGGCAGGGACCCCAGAGGGAAATGAGGTTTCTTCCTTAAACTACCAGAAGCTATAGAAAATGTCAGATTGGTTTTATATTTCAAACTAGCCAATCAGAATTGGCATTTCCATTTATTATCACTAATAAGACATTTTATTCCTGGTGAGCATGGAAAGAATATTCAGAAGCAAAGGACCTAGTGATGATTCCCAGACAGAAGGGGAAGGAAAAGAGAGAGGAAGGAAGAATTTATTAAGTACCTACTGTGTGTCAGACTCTTTTAAAGATCCTTACAACAACCATGAAAGGAAGGTGCTATTATTATCATCATTTACAGTCGAAGAAATTGAGGCAACAACTTGCCCAACATCACATAGTTGGTAAGTGGCTAAGGCTGGATTTGAACGTGAATCAGAACCCAGCACTCAATCCACTGAGCTGCCTCGACACCTCAAGACAAAACTGAGATCAATAATGTGTCCCCAACACCCATTGACATCCATTCCATCATTGCTGAAAATTTTACTATATTGAAGGGATGAATCAATAGATTATTATTCATTGAATTTAGAGGACAGTAAATAAAAAAGATTTTGTTTCAGAAGGTACCTACTTCAACACCGTCATTGTACAGATGAGGAAACTTAGGTCTAGGTAAGTTAAATTATTTTCCCAAGCTCACACAGGTGGCAAAAGTGAGATTTGAACCCAAACCCTTTTGACTTATAACCTGATATCCCTATCTGAGGTTTCAACCTGCTTCACATCCTGTTGAAGCAATTCCACAAATATTTACAAAGCACCAGCTACTATTATGTTCCAGATGCAGCCCCAGGCAATGAGACCATAAATATAAAAATGAAACTCAGTCCTTGACTACTAAGAGCCAACTTTCCACAATTATCTCAAAAGTAAATCATCCAGCTGCAATGGAGGAAATTAACAAACATGCAAATGTTTTGATATTTAAATCCAATAAAAAGACATAAGTATTGAAATGTAATTTAAGTTAGCAAAGAGAAATATATGTGTAAATAAGATATCATATTGCATATGTCCATCTCCCATCTCCAGGCCTTTGCCCCCATAGTCCCTCAAGCCTGAGACACACTCCTTCCTGCATCTCAACTTCTTAGCATCCATACCTTCCTCCAAAGCTAATAAGCTCAAGGTTCATCTTCTGCGGGACTCCTTTCCCAATACTTCCATCATTTGCTAGTGCCCTCACCCAATGAAATTATTTTTATACATTCTGTATATTTTTTAATATACATACACGTACAATAGAACATAAGCTCTCTGAGGTCAGGGATAGCTTTTGTCTCTTCTTCCTAGCATGTAGCACATTAAATATTGCTTGTGGAATGAATTTTGAATTACACAGAGTTAAATTATATGGAACTCCAAATAAAGTTTTATTTTCTAGTTTGTCCTTCAAGCAAAGCTTGAATTAAACCCTTAAGACAATGATTTAGATGACTTCCAAGTCTCTTCCGACTCACATATTCTTTATAGCAAAGCCTCTGACTCTAGAATTAAAGCTCGTTCCAATGATGTCCATCTTTGTTTATTTAAGATTATATCATAGTTAATTCCAATTATCAATCAACAATTTCATGGTATTTATATTCCATTCAGATGAGTCAAAACCATAATCTTCATTCTTAAATCAAACTTTTCAGCTGCCAGAAAAAAAAAAGGGTTACAGCCCTGACCTAGCTGGGCCAAAAAAAAGTCTATAGTTCCCCATTATCTTATTCTGATGTTCCATAACCAAAAAAAAACGCACACACACACACACACACACACACACACAATCAACAGGCAATCCTTCTTCCAGATATGTTGCATCGTGGACAGACACATAATGTTTCAAGTTTGAACCATTCAAATTCTGAACTTTTCTCTTAGAATTCAGTCTTACCATTCTGGGTATTTTCTAACCCAACAGTACTTTTAGCTGGCTTAAATTCCAAGTCATTTGGGTCCCGACAGGTCCAGCTGGAAGCAATTAAAAGGTTGCCCTCCAGAGAACTGTGGTCTTTGGTAAACTCTAAGTTGGCCACAAAAAAAAGACTAGAATATTCCATCCACTGACCCGGGACATTTTCCTGAAATTGCATATCATCTTTATTTCTAAGAAAAAAACACTAGGGAAGCAATTGAACTGGTAAACTGTGGTTGAAAGTCCAAAGTTATTTAAAGCAAAATAGGTCTTCTCTATCAATACATCAGGTAAATGACCCTTCCTTCATTTTGAAGTTAGGGGAATGGCCACTAGCTATGCAATAAGCTTTTTATTAATTTATGACCCAGACAAATTTTTAGAAAGTTGAGCCCTGAAGTAACTGGACTCTTTTCCAGACTAATTGGAGGCTCAAGGGAAAATTGTTCTTGTATGTTTACAAATGGACCACAAAAAAATATTCTGCATCCTATAAAGGAGATGCTAAGAAGAATCTCTCCTGTCCTTTCACAGAACAGATCATTTGGAATCAAGGACACACTCTGAGTTCTCTGATTTAGGAGGAACAAGAAATAAAGCATCCGAGGAACTTTTTTCCAAATTATATGATGGAGGTTAGAAGAAAAAAAGTACAGGATATAAAATTGATATCCAATTTTTCAATAACACATATCCATCCTAAAGCATATGAGAGAGGCAGCATGGTAGAATGCATGAGGAGCTAGCCCTGGAGCCACAAAGCCCTGGATTCAAGACTTCCTTCTGACTAGAGTGTCTGGGTGACCATGGACAATTTTTTAGTGTGCCAAGTACCTCTCTAAAATTAAAATTTACAGAATAAATGTTTGAATTTCCTACATTCACAAATCCCAAGTCTGAAGACTTGCTCCTAAACTTGGATACTGAGAGGTACTTATGGAGGCCTATTGGCCAAAAAGACTCACTTTTATTCATTCTCATACTCAGATTGATCCATATTTGAGAAAAATTATTTTCCTCACACATGATAGACATATACAAAAATTATAATGTAGAAAGTATTTTATGTTTAGTTCATAGTTCATTCACTACATATACATGCACATATACTTGAGATCTATTGCTCTCTAAAGAATAGTTTTTATAGAGATTTAAGATAGATCTAGAGATCTGATGTTTCTTGTGCAGTAAGATAACTGTATAGATATGTATACATGTATTGTATTTGTCATATAATTTATCCTATCTAGCATGTATTAGATTACCTGTCATCTAGGGGTGGGGGGCGGGGGGAGGGAAAGGAAAAGCTTTGGGAAAAAAAGTTTTTTTTTTGCAAAGGTCAATGTTGAAAAGTCACTCATATGTTTTGCAAATAAAAAGCTTTATTAAAAAAAATAAGATAGATCTAGATAAAGAGACAGAGAGAATGATAGAAATATAGATTGATAGAATACATAGAAGGATGAAAAATAGATGATAGAAAAAGATGTTGAAAGAATATTTGGATAGGATAGACAGAGAGGCAAGATATATACACAGATACATAGGAAGTTAAAAAGGAAAGAAGGAAGGAAGGAAAGAAAAAAAGAAGGAAGGAAGGAAGAAAAGGAGGAAAGGAGGAAGGAAGGGAGGAAGGAAAAAAGGCAGGCAAACTCTATAATATGTTTTCTCTTCCTCCTACCAAAAAACAAAACAAAACAAAAATACATCCTGATAGATCCATTCCCTTTGCCCTACACTTTCCAACCATTCTGGTCCATTTATATGCTTCTGTATGGGACATACCAAGTATTAGTCTAAAACCCCCAAAATGGAAGCAACTCTAACAGAGCCATATTTGGTAGCACTGTGGAATCCTAGAAGAAATTTCTTGAGGTAAGGAGAGCCATCGTTATCCCGGCTCAAGATCCAGAAAAGTTCTGTTCAGTATGAAAAGCACAAAAAGGTCCCAAACTCTTCAAAGATTCCATTATTAGAACTTTCTGAAATTTCAGACATGCTTTCAAGACTCCATGATGCTTAAAATAGGCTTCAAGTTGGCATTTCTGTTACAAACTCTGAATTTCCAACTTTGATTTTTGAATACTAAAATTCTGCCTGAATAAATTTAACATAATTCAAACCGTGGTGCTAAAGCTTTCTGGCAATAACAATTCTCTCTCTGTAACAACTAATTGAAAAAGTTCATAACTGTGAAAAAAATGTAAATCCTCCTCCTACCTCTCACCCTAGCCTGGATTTAAAATAGATTCATTGCATCACATCCTTTCCAGAGCACTAGTGTGAAAAGTTTAGAATCTTTTTCCACATTAAAAAATATTTTGGTCTCTACAAAATGGCTGAAACCAAAGCACTTTTACTTCTTGCCCCAGCCCCCGCTCCCCCAAAGAAGAGATTTCTTGGAGGAGCTTCTTTCTGTCAGTCTTTTATAGCACTAACCATGCACACCACTTTAACAGTCTTTCTCTTTCATTTGGCCTATTATAGTCAACTCAATTATTCTCCCTAATAGAAAGAGGCAGTGGGTGGATAATATAAAATGGCAGATAATATAAAAATCACTTTTCTATGACTTTGTAATTATTTTCCATTTACATTTGAATATAGGTGTTCTGGGGATTCAGGAGGAACTAAAAAGTTGGCCTATTTCTTCATGGCAGCCACCTAAGCTTTTTCTTCCGTCTGCCATATTTCTTTTCCCCATTTTCAGAGGAGGAAGGGCTAATATTTCTAAAGTACTTCAAAGTTTGTAAAGTGCTTTACAAAAATAATCTCCTTTTTCACTCAACAATTCTGGGAGGTAAGTGCTATTATTATCCCCATCTTAGAGATGAGGAAAATGACTCAGACAGAGATTAAGTGACTTGCTTAGGTCACACAGCTAGTAAGTACCCATGGCCAGCGCTTTACCTACCTAGCTACCTCAGAATAAATAGGGTTACAAAGAAACCAGTTATCCGGAAATTCAGTTACCAAAGCGTTTTTAAAAGCAGGTTCAGGGACCCCAGCTTAAGAACTCCTGCCTTGGAGAAACTAAGTCACCTTGCTTTCAATGGGTTATATTTGGCATATTCTTTCTTGGAGATGACAGCTTGATCCATGCAGTCATTAATGGGAGAAGAAACTCTCATGGCAAATGGCTTAATATTCATGCCATCACTGCCACCAAAAGTATTTGTTTCTCCCATAAAAATGGGAACTCTTTGAGAGTAGAGACTATATCTGCTTTTGTATTTGAATCTCTAGTACTTCGCACATAGTAAGGACTTAATAAATGCTTGTTTTTATTGTAAGAGCTTCAAAGATAAAAGGAAAATAGTAATTTCTCTGTTTCTGATAAATGGCAGCAACTGTTATAATCCATCCTTCCCCTGATACCAGTGGCAACTGAAATAACAATGTTCATACACACACACATAACTTTAAAACACTTCACCTTTAATTTCTCATTTGATTTTTACAACTACATTGTGAGAAGAGTATAACAGAAACTTTACCCTTTTACAGGTGAGTAAATTGAGGCTGAGGGAATTTAAGTGTCTTTCCCATGGTTACAAAGCTAGGAAGCATCTAAGCCATGGATCAAACCTGATTTGTCCTGACTCCACATTTAATATTCCATGCCCAATGCCATAATTATAAAAGCCCCCCATTAGATAGCATGCTGTTCAGATGAACATGCTTTTAAAATAAACAAGTTCCATTTGACACTGTAATTATTCAAAAGATGTCCTTCCTCCAGGGATGATTTCATTCCATTATGGTCCATTTCTGGATAATTGACAAAATTAGTTGATGAGTCTTTGCTGTGGACCTACCAGTCTCAGAGCCTTGGGTCTGCCAGCAGAAAATGCAGGAAGAGGAGGACAGAGCCATTGACTTTGAGAAGCTTAAATAATTTCCAGATACACAAACCATGGGGGGGGATTACTAATATTTAAATGCAGACAAAATAACTGAGCACCTTTTCTGAGGTCTTCATCCTTGAAATATTTATTTGAGCAACATTCTTGGCAAGCTTAAGAAACAAATTTACTGTCACTGTCACTTTGCAAGACACCAAATTCTATAAACCAGAAGAGAGAAGGAAAAAGAGAGTATCAGATTAACAAAATTCAGCTCAGAAATTTTTACAGAAATGTGGATCAGGGTCATGGGATGAGCCCAGGATCTGAAGGATGATGAGTTGAATGAGAATCCTAGCTCTATCACCATGGATACCATATCTACCCTCTGGGCTTCCATCTCTTTATCTGTAAATTGAGGCAGTCACACTCGAATTCTGCTCTGTGGTCTGGGAGTTTCCTTCTAGTTCTACATACTATGTCTTATGACTTCTGAAATTTTCCATCACAGTTCTCATGGGATTGTTATTAAGCTTCAAGCAAGATGATGAAATCAAAGGTCTTGATAATTTTTAAAGCCCCTAGACCTATGTGTTGACTCAGAATAATTAAGGAATTAAGTCTTCTTCAGTAGAAAGTCATACCCAAATCTGAGACAAAAATACACATCCAGACCCCACAGACACCACCTTCTCTCATGGTGTCTCTCCCCAGCCATCTCTATCTCTGTGTCCTTATGCTGCCTTATTGACACGAAATGTTCGGTCCATTTATCCATATTTCAAAACCAAAGTCAAGATTAAGATGCACTGGTAAATGCTTAACACCTTGCTCTCTGAAGGGAGGAAATGTATATAACTCACTTTTAAGTCTCTTCTGCCATTAGTGACATTTCCTCCATTATTTTCCTAATGTTGGACAATCAACAAAACTATAAATCTAGCCGTGATGTGTAGAATTTGCCAATTTCCATCATATAAATGCTCACCCTGAAAAGTCAACTCCTAGAGTTGGTTTGAACTGGCTCTTCTCTGGGAAGCCCATTCTGACAAAGCCAGTCTGGAATGAACCCTCCACTCTTAAGTTACACATTAGCTGGACCTTTTATTTTTAAATTGAGCCCTCTATTTCATAGGAATACAGATCAAGGACTAAAATGGAACTCAGAATGCATCTAACTCAGCCCCCTCATTTCCCAGAGGAAGAGCCTGAGATCCAAACAGGTCAAAGAATCAACCTAAAGTCATAAGGTCATTGTGGGGGGACAGCAGAACCCAAATAAGAAATAGCGGTACCTGACCCTAAACTCCTGTTCTTTCTACTACAGCCTTCTGGAGTCTGGCTATAAATGGCACTCTACACCAGGAGGTCCAACTCAGATAGACCTGGGGATCTTAGAAAACCATTTGTTCATATTATCTGTGTTTTATACTACTTTTATTTTCTGATAATTTAATCTGCACTCAGCAGAATTGTGATGCCTGGGTAAATAAAATAAGTGCAGCATTCTGGTCTATATTATTGACATAATACCTTATGCTTGTACACGGGGTGGCTGCATGCATGGTGGAGAGAGTTCAAATCCAGACCAGGACACCAACTAGCTATGTAATTCTGGGCAAGTTCCCTAATTTACTTGAATGGCAGTTTTCTCTTCTGTAAAGGGTCTAAATGGCCACCAGGGTCCCTTCCAAAGCTGACACTGATCCTCAGACAAAGTAGACATAGTAACACTTGCCCTGTTTATCTCAGAGGAAGAAACTATTTGTAAAATTTAAAGTAGGGTTTTAACCTGGAACTAGCTACTTATTTGGAAATTTTCTCTCTTAGGAATTCAAATTATCCTAGAAACATTTTCTTATTGTTTCCGACAATAGTTTCTGTGAGACAGGCGGAGATTAATGCCTTCTTTTACAGATGAAGAAACTGGGGACATGAACACAGCAAATTATTCAATTCCAAAGAATTAAATTAATAATCTTTGACAGTTATACAGCAGTGTATACATATTGTTTTATGTGACCTTTCAACCAATCCTTGTGAGAATAAGGGTTTTTTTTTTCTTTAGTCCTGATCAGTGATCTCATTGGGGTAGGAACTCCTAGTATGAAAACTCCCTCCATTGACCTAGATTAGCTAATAATCTGTAACTTGGAGTCTTTAGGGACTTTACCCAAGTTCACATTGTTGAGGTCTTCCTGACTTCAAGGCCAGCTCTCTAGCTACGGCTTTGGGCTACCTCTCTGAGGGAAATACTGTAGGCATTATTATAATATATAACATATGTAATATGTTATGTCTAAATGATATAATAATATAATAAATGAGAAAAACGAGGTTCACAAAAGTGAAGACCACTGCTAGCCAAGCTATGAATAACTGTTGTAGAAAGGATTCAATCTAGATCGAAGTCTTCCCACTCTACTGAACTTTCTCTAAAAATCCTTATTTCTGACTTCCAGCCTCCTAGTGGAGGGCTTCCTTGTTTCCTATTCTATGCATGAGGAATGGAGTCAATAAAAGTCAAGGGAAGAATTGGGGTCCCATTGATGTGCTACCCAGTAATAGGTTCTTCCATTTGACAATAAATAGTGTCCGCTGTGGATAGTGTGCTAATAAACCATTCTGGAAGAAGGATTTTTAATTTGCTCAAAAATGTGAGACCTTCTTGACCATCCCAGAATTCTTATTAACGATTACAACATCTCAAATTCAGAGAAAACTGTCTGCAATAAGTGGGGCTGACAGGGTGTGCCATTGATTGCATCTTGGACGGCCCCTCTACCACTGGTGTATGATGGGGTTGTTACCTTTTTAGACTGATGGCATTTTCTATTACCTTGCCAGATTGATCTGCTGTGACCTCACAGCCTTCAGAAAATGCTTCCTCAAAGTCCTTGCTGACAAGAGGTGACTTCCTTCCAAGTACCAGGTGCTTCAATGCAGAATCCCTGGCAGCCAACTCCCACCTGTAGTTAGAAGGCCATGCTATTTACTCCACAATGAGAACCAACCTCAAGGAGTCATGATTCTCATTTTCCAGCCATTACTACAAGTAATGGCATTCCTAACTCAAACAGATGCAACATGATTTAAGGTTGTTTCACAATGGACACCAAGATAACTACAGGAAATACTATTTTCTGTTAACTTAACCACAGACAATAAATCATAAAATGATAAATTTACAAATATCTCTACAATCTATAGCATGGGTTCTTAATCTGGGGTCCAGGAACATATTCTTTAAAAAATATTTTGATGCCTGCATTTTAATATGATTACATTCTTCTGTATTTTATTTTATGCATTTAAAACATTACTCTGAGAAAGAGATTCCAAGATTTCACCAGATGCCAAATGGATCCATGACAAAAAAGAAGTTAGGAACTAAATCTATCCTTAAAATATTCACATATAAAAAAAATGTAGGACCTAGATTTAACATCATCTAGTGCAAAAATTAAAAGCCCTTACCCTCCTCCTCAAAGATAGGTGTCAGACTCAGAGAACCAATTAGGATATATTGGTTTTTAGACATCTCCAATATAGGAGATTGCTTTGTTTGTCTATACATTTTTATAACAGGGATGTGGTTTTTCATGTTTTTTCCGATGGGAGAGGAAAGAGAAAGGGAAAGGTAAAAATGAGAAATCTTAATATGAAAAATAAATAAATTGTTAAAATAAATCAAAGGGCTTGTAAATCACAAAGTTCAGGAAATTTTTTAAAAATTAATTCTTTTTAAAATTGCTTATATTTTTCTAATTAACAAGAAAAGGAAGGAAGGAAGGATGCAGGGAGGAAAGGAAGGAAGGAAGAGAAGGAGAGAGGAGAGGGAAAGAGAGAGCATAAAAGAAAGGAAGGAAGGAAGGAAAGAAGAAAGGTAGGAAGGAAGAAAAGGAGAGAGGGAGAGAGAGAACATGGAAAGAAGGAAGGAAGTAAAGAAGAAACAAGGAGAAAAAGAAATGAAGAAAGGAAGCAAGGAAGCAAAGAAGGAAGGAAGGAATCAAAGGAGGGAAGGAATGAGGAAAGAAGGAAAGAAAGAAGGAAGGAAGGAAAAGAAGGAGAAGAAAAGAGAGGAAGGAAAGGAGAAAGAGAAAGAAAGGAAAAAGGAAAAAGAGAAGAAAGAGAGCACGCACTTCATTTTCAGTATTCTGGAATAGAGGTTTATTGTAACTTTGATAAGATTGTAATACCTTTCAAAATTAAACCCTCAGATTCTTAACTAGCCTCAATTATTTTTCCTCTGGAAAATTATGTTTCAAATGAGTTAATTTAGTTCCCTCCTTTCCTTTTAAATGATGTAGTCTTCATGTATTGGTAAATGTTTAACAACAAACTCCCCAGGGGGAAAATGTCCTGGGTTTTAAGTGAAATATACATTATTAACATTTTCCCACCACTTTCTGAAGTCTAGACAATTGACAGAACAATAAGTCAACCCCGAATTTGTAGCATTTGCCCATTTCTGAGGCTGTGAAGGCTCCTCCTGAAAACTGATGGATGCAGCCAGTCCAAACTGACTCCAGCAGATCCCTGGTGTGGTGGATAGAATACTGGACCTGATCAGATCAAGAACTCCCGACCTGTGTGATCTTTGGCAAAACCCTTAGTCTTTATGAGCCACAACAATTTCTTCATCCATAACAAGGAAAACCTGTAGCACTTATCCCATAGGGCTGCTGCAAGGACTGAATGAGCTAATGCCCGTGAATCACTCTGCAAAACTCAATTTTTATCTGTTATTATTATCAAATAGCCAAACAAAAGGTGAGGAGAAAAGATCAGAGAAAAAATAATTCATCTAAAAGATGACAAAATTTAAATCTTGAACACATTACCTCCTGGTCCCTGGCTGCTTTCGAAGGCTTCTCCAGACTAAGTCTGAAACACCTTTTTATATTTCAGTCTTGGTTTCTTTGAGTTTATAAATGCAGTTTATAGCAGATGAAAACTGTCTGCACTCAACCAAATGACTTCTGAACTACTTAACTAAAAATTAACCTTTTTGCTGCTCCACAAACTGTTTTTTCTTGGTACCACTTGTGGGCAATGAGGAGCATATGCAATGGCATCGTCAAGTTGGATGAGACCTCAAGGGTGATCTGGTCCAACCTCTATACTCATTTAGAGTATTAGTTTAGCTTTTTTTCTTCAACCCAGAAACACAATGACATCATCATCATCATCATTATCATTATCATCATCATCTTCACTAACATTTATACAGCAACTACTATGTGCTAGGCACTGTTATGCATTTTACAATAATAATTGTAATAATACAATTATAATAAATTACAATTAATTTAAAATTATTACAATAATCACTGCTTGTAATCTTCACAACAACCCTGTTATTATTCCCATTTTACAACTCAGAAAACTGAGGCAAACAGGACTAAATCATTTGCCTAGGATTATGTAGCTAAGTATCTGAAGCCAGATTTGAACTCAGGCTTTCCTGACACCTTCCCTCCTCTCTTCCTCATCTCTAGGTACAGAAAACTCCATCATCAGACCTGGCCAGTGTGTCAATTTGTTTTGTTTGACTGCATTTCTTTATCAGACCTGGCCAGTGCATCAATTTGTTTTGTTTGACTGCATTTTTTATTACACAGAAGGGTGCTGTGGGAAGAAATGGTATCTAGTGAAAGTGATATACACACGTATACACACATATTTTTAAAGTGTCAATAAAACAGGGTTTTTTTAAACTCCCAAACATAAACAAAAATTATGACTACTTGAGCCCAAAAAAACTGCCTGAAAAAATGAACATTTAAGGCATCTGTAAGAATGTTTTTCCTTCATAAACTGAAGTCAAACTTTCAAATATTTGCAAACTCCAATGTTTCTGATTTTAAAACATACAGAACCCTTGGCACTGGGTAGACAAAACAGCTAAATGATTTAATGTTTTGGCATCCACTAGTGATAAGCCTAAAACTAAGATTCTGCCATATTCATGGGCATCTATTACCCTGTAGCCATGTAATGAGACACATTCCTTCCCTTTATTTAGTGTGGAGCTAGGCTGCCAGATGGGCACATAATATGCATATTAGAAATGCTCTTGAGACCTAAGATGGTGACAAACAGATCCTGTCCTCCTGCCACTCACAGGATGAAGATCCCTACACAGTGCCATATAATCTTAACTGCTACAATGGCTTAAGGTTTGTAAAAGATGTTATTTCATTTGATCATTGGATCCTCCAGAAAAATCAAGGAAATTGTCATTTAAAAACTTGCCCACAGTCATGCAGCAATAAATTTAAAAATATATTTTTATTTAAATAAATAAATTTATTTATAATTTATTATTATAAATAAAAAATAAATAATTTAAGTAAATAAATAAATAATATATAAGGTAATATTTGAATCCGAGCCAATCAGTCAATAAGGAGTAAGCACCTATTATGTGCTTGGAATTGTTCTAAGTGCTCAAGATACAAATTAAAACAAAAGACACTTTTTCTCCCACTACCTGCAAGGTTGCTAATCATTACAATATGCTACTTCTCCAGCACCGAGCATAAAAAGAGCAAAAAAAGAGCTCATAAAACTGCAAGTTCAAGGCTTCCAGAATAGGAGAATATTTTAGAGTTGGGAAGGGCTTTTAAAATGAAGCTTATTTTATTGATCATGAAGCAGATGCTCAGAGAGTTAAATAGCTTGACCCCTAAGGGAAAGGGAAGATCATTCACAGCACAGAGGACAATTATCTCATTTACTGGTAAACAATTTCCTAGCTATTCCTCAGAGGAGAAGATACAAGTCCCTTAAAGGTACTCAAAGCACTCAGATCATGAATGGGAGAGAAGGAGAAGTGAAAGATGGGAGACTTGATACCCAAGAAGGCTCTTGGCAAGCATCTTTCAGTTTCCTGGACACAAAGTGAAGAAAAATGTCCATAGACTTGGGGAACAAGACCAATGAGAGAAAAATACAGTTGCTGAAAGTGTTCCTATTAATAATCACCACTGCTGAGAGTATTCCATCTGCAACAATCACTTATTAAGGGGCAGTGCTTATAATCTCCAATTGCTCTCTCTCCTTCCAGGCTTGAGCCTTTGTCCAATCCACGTTCCACATATAACAGCCAAATGAGTTTTTCTAAGGCGTGTGTCAAATGATCAAGCACACAGTAGGTGCTATACAAATGCTTCTCCCTTTCCCTCCAACATGTGCCTGAACTTCAACAACCTTCAGCAAAAATATGAATTCTTCCATCTTTGAGTCTTCCTATTCATTTTCCCAACCTTTATAAATTATTCTCCTCCATATATAGTCATAAACTCATTAGACAACCTGCTTTTCCCTTAATTTAAAGTTCCTTTTCCCATATCCATGTCTTTGCCCATGGCTGGAATGGACTCACTCCTGAACCCAGGAAGTCTTGGTTTCCTTCATCAGCTCAAGTATTAGTTCCTCCATGAAACTTTCTCTCCTTACCTTCATTTTTTAATGCTTTGTCTCTCCCCAAATTACTTTGAATTTATTGACTTGTAACATTTGGGGAATCCTTCTCAGCAGAACCGAAACTCATGTTTGGGTCTCCAATATCTGACAGAGAGTCATGCATATATTTAAAACTTAATAAATGTTGCTGAATTGTCTGACATAGTATCATGCATATATTAAGTACTTAATAAATGGTGCTGAATTGAATTGTACATATCAAAATCCCACTGTCCCCGTGCTTAGAGTTTAAATTTCTGGAACTAATCATTTCCTAATGTGAAAATAATGCAAAATTCTTAAGTGACAATTTAGAATTTGCTCACTAACCAAGCTCGAAAGCCAGTCTAGTCATGTGAGCTGCATTCAGTTAATATCACCATGGCAGTGACCCTTTTCATGGGCAGTGTTAATTTTGTTCCCAGTTTTGCTAATGAATTTTGAGTACTGGTTATTCCTGGGTGCCTTTGGCAGCTACAGACCCAAATGCCAAGCTCAAGAACAAATTTTTTCCATCAAAAACAGTTCACTCAGTGGCAACCTTCCCATCTGGCCACATCTCAACCCAGCAGGCCAGCTTTCTCATTAGCCTATTTCAACACTGCACAAAAGGTTGGGATACACTTCTCAGCAGACCCCAGGAGAAAGTTTCTTTAGAGTGACTAGCATAATATTAGTTACCCAGAGAAAACCATTTCTGTAAACTTCATACCATCTTTACCTTCAAAATATTGGGATATTGAATTTATTCTTTCTCTTTAAGAGGCTGAGAATTGGAAAACCAGCCACAGGGCCAGGAAGAATGAGAGTAAATCCTGCTTCTGATGGCTCCTTATTTTGTGTGAACAAAGGCTGGTTATTCTCAGTGCCACAGGCAACTTAGTATAGGCTCATGAAGGGATTCTCCATATTGGAAGTACACCAGGCTGGACTTGAAGCTCTCAAAGTTCCTTTCCAACTTTAAAAAATGCAATGATTCTAGGACAAAATGAAAAATGATTTCCTCAGTAACAAGTCTTCAACAGAGCATGCTTCTATTTATGTAATTAAAAATCATGGAAATATTTGAGGGTCATTTTAGTTGTCCATAAAATGATATATAAGGTCCTGGGAAGCAGTCCTTGGTAACCCCTTTGGTGGCAAATCAAATGTGGTATCCAGCCTCTTTTTTTCTTCTTGATTCAATCCTCTCTTCAAAGTTAGTTTCTGGATAGATATGGGGAGGGAATGGGGTAAATATTCTAATTCATTTTTTTGCCCCATCACAAGTCAAGCATTAAAGGGGAAGATAAACTAATGGAGGTGGTCAAATGTTCCCAGAGTTTGAACAATTTACAGAAATAGCCAACTGACACTATCAATCAACAAGAAGCAATTTTCCAATGACAGGCCAACAAAACCCCATATAAATAAGAGGAACAAAAAGCTATAAATTTGAAAAGCAGAGAGGCAAACAAACCCATCCACAGAGCAGTAGTGACAAAATAGAAAACGGCCATTATCATGCCTTAGAAGGCTGGCTCATGGATTATGGATCATGGCAGAGTTCGGCCCATTCCCAGCTAGGATTGACCCCTGTGAGATAGCTCAGACATGTCATGGGAGACATGAGTTCATCATGGAATAAGAGTGATGGTGAGTCTGACTGATGCACTGGTACAACTTACATAGGGACAGATCCAGAAGGAGGCCTCCAGGACAGTGGGGTCCTCCAAGAAGTACTCCCATAAAAATTTGAACAAGAATTCCTTAGGATGGGGGAAAATGCCTTGGACCATGCTTACTGGCACTGGCCAGCGGCTACCCACTGTGGTGAAATCAATGGCATGTTAATTTATGGAAGATGATATTTGAAAAGCATTATTTTACTATCATTTTTAAAAAATCTAGTGTTTCAGACAGAAAACTTAACATAATTTCTAGGCTGAATGAATATGTGTTTCCCCCCACTCTCAGTCTTCATTGCTAAACACTTTTCCTTTTATGATTTTTCTGGAAAGGTAGAAACAAAGTACCCATAACATAGTCTCTAGACAATCACTGGTAGGCATGAGTGATCATTTTTTATTCCCTTTTTCCTTTCCTCTGTTATGGCTGATCCAAATTAATTAGCAGATGTGTAAGAGAATCCATTATGCTACTCTTATGAAATTATCCCCAAAGCTCTCTTTTGGGTAATTTACATCTAGGTTCTGCTATATTATTCTTACAACATCTTTCAAGGTTTTGAAAGGTGATGATGCTAGAATCTTCACAACTATCTGTCCCACAGACTTCTCTGTCTTCCCCACCTCCTTCTACCACTCTCATGCCTAATATAACTTCCCTAACAAATCTCCATCCGCTCTAAAAGGATAGCATCAAAATAAGAAAATGGAACAGATCAAGAATGAGCAAATAAATGCTGGGAAATAACATTCTGCCACAACCACCAGATTCAAAACTGCTTTGGCAATGAGTTCTATCACTGCTGAAAAAAAAGGCACCAGATGAAGATATGTTCACGGGGAAAGATCCTGTTGTACGTGGTACATTGATGTGAACATCTTTATCAAGTTTCAGATTTTAATCATCTAAAATATGTCTTCTTTACAAAATTTTAAGTGTCTTTATGAAATGTAAAAATGCGGGGGAAAGTTTTCTTCTAACTATATAATCAGAAGCTTCTAAATCCATCTACTTGAGTTTTAAACACTAAAAAGAACTTTTTAAATTTTGTAGACAATTATATTTTTAATAGCAACACAAAGTAGA
>JAJPUD010005132.1:6819-35283 GCA_023553655.1 Myrmecobius fasciatus | reverse complement strand
TTTAAATTTTGTAGACAATTATATTTTTAATAGCAACACAAAGTAGAAAATGAATTCTTTCTTGGAATCCCAAATGTGTGTGCCCTCCCAAATACATCTCTTGAAAAACAAAATCCATCTTCTTTATCTCCAAAGTCTTGATCAATTATTATTCACCAAAAGAAAAGTGCACAATAATTCCCTGGAACACAATAATGAGAAAATGCTCAACTATTATAACTGACCTTGGGAAGAAACAGTAGTGAACTTTTAGTGCCTCTAACTACAATCTATCTTTAGTCTACCTTTCTGGGTATATTTCATGTTATTCTTCTTTTAACCAAACTGGGCCACTAGCTGGCCCCCTAACTCATTGTACCATCTCTTGTCTTCATGAATTTGCATAGGCTGCCCCTATTCCTGGAACAAATTCCTTTTGTCATCCTACCCTCTTAAAATTCCTAGTTTTTTCCTAAGTTCAGTTGAATGTTGTAGAATAAAATGAGTATTTAATGGAAAGTCCAAGGATTTGGGGAAAGTCAGAAGAGCTTGCTGGCTCTCACTGAGTAGAAACTTTCTTCAATCCTTTGAGTCATCTGTAAAATGAAAAGATTGGACCTTCCCTAAATCTACAATAAGCTTTAAACCTATGATACTGAAAGCTTCCACTATTCGCTTTCTCCTTAATATAACTAACATATATACAGCTCCTTAATGTTTGTATCTTAAAGCATTTTATAAATATGATCTTACTTTACCATTACAACAGCCCAAGGAAGCCCAAGACAATGCTAACATTGTCTCAATTTTATAGATAAGAAAACTCAGGCAGACAGTGACTTGTCCAGGATCATCCAACTAATAAATATCTGAGGCCAGATTGGAACTCAGTCCATCCCGATTCCATGTATAGCACTCTACCTGCTAAGTTACCCAGATGCCTTATTGTTTTTTCTTATTTGATTACAAATTACATTCTTCCACCTCCACTTCCTCAAAAGAAAGAAAGCCCCTTTAGAACAGGAGCTATTTCATTTTGCCTGGGTGATCCCAATGCCTTGCACAAGAAGGTGATTAACAAATGTAATTGAATTGAAAGGAATTAAGCTACAACCCAACCACCATTCCACATATACTTGGCAATCAGCAGATTTACCAATGATCAAGCTGATAGGACCGTAGTGGAGGAAAAGTTTCCAAATTGGGATTCATTCCTGGACACAGAATATAAAACCTACTGATCCATCCATTGTGAGAGTTAGTGGATTAACATACACGCTACTCAACAGGATGTTTAAACATAAAGATTTTTCAAAATGCCACAGTCACAAAATCAGTTGTAATTAGAGTTTTATGGGTGCTACTTGCTAAAGAAGGATCAGAAAAAAAGGAATTACCTGGAAATCAGCATCCACAATTCCATTGAGTTCTAATAGCCCCAAAGACTGGGAAAGAAGAGCAATGGAATATGGTGGAAAACACCAATGGCATGAGACCGTGACTGAACAATCTATCAAGCAACAAGCATTTATTAAGCTATATGTTTGGGACACTGTGCCAATTACTGAGGATACAAAGACAAAACTGAACCAGAATCTGCCCTCAAGGAACTTACAGTCTAAAGGGAGAGAACACATGTATGTACATAAACATATAAAGGGGAAGTAGGCACACTGACAGTTGTGGATACCAAAAAAACTTTTTAGGGGCTTAACCTAGAGTTGATGAACTTTATTTTTTAATAACTATATTCTAATAGAATTGGTTTCACTACTGTAGTGAAATAGAATATTTTGAGAAGGGATCCATAAACTTTACCAGACTGCCAAAGGCATCCAAAAAGAAAAGGTTAAAAATGCCTAATCTAGTAGGAAGTGGTTGAACTGGGTGTTAAGTCGGGGATTCTAAGAGGCAGAGGAAGGGAATTTCCAAAATGGGGGAGGAATCAGCATAAGGACAAAGGGATGCAGTATTGCAAAGGAAAAACAATAAGTGGGTCAATAGAATTTGAAGAGGGGGACTAGAAAAAAGGAAATGAGATATGGAAATTTATTGAGGGTCAGGGGAAGGATCTGACTTGGTCATACTTTATGCTTTATCAGCTGTGTAAAAAATGACTAGGAAATAGGAAAGGCTTGAGGCAAGGAGACCAAATCAAAGATAATGCAATAATCCAGGAAAGAGATAAAGACATCCTGAATTAGGCCAATTGCTATGAGACTGGAGAGGGGTGGGCCCACAGGAGAGATATAATGGTACTCATAACCACTATTTATGTAATGCCACAAAACTTCACATTAAGATGATCCCATTTGACATCCCTGCCTCACTAAGTACAGAGAAGGTAATAAACCAAAGTGGAGTTCCTTAGCAAACTCACTCAGAATGCTTTCTTCCCCCAAAGGAATATATTCAAGTATATTCCTAGGAAGCATTTTAATGACTGAGAAGCCATCACTGTCTGTTAACATCCTGCTAGAACTACAAATAAGTACTGCATCTGCAAGAATTTCCATTTCTAATGATTATAGTTCAATACTTAATTGAGCATTAATTATTCAACACTAATTATTAAATGCCAATGGATTTTTGCCCAGCAATGTCAAAATGGCCCTACCTCCATCAGGGCAGATTGCAATTCACCCATGCCTTCTCATCCTGTGTGACTGTGTCCATGTTCTCACCTATTTTACAGAGGACTCATTCAAGGTGATAGCGGCCTTCCTCTACTCTGCCCCTCCTTTTGGGGAGTTTTTGGAGGGGATTTTTTTGCATTTTATGATTATCACTTCAGTATGTAGTCTATTCACTGCTTACCCCTTAGCTTTGCCACACGACTGGCTCACCATCCCCATTTACCTTTTTTCTCAATGATATCTATCTCTTGCACCACTTTCTTGAGTCCAGGAATCATTGAACATAGGTTTCAATCACCCTGAATCTACTATGTATTTGTCTGTCGTGACCTTGGGGCCATCTGCAATTTTGGGTCCTTGGAGATTGGAATATTCCAAGATTGACAATAATACAGCATTCTCAGAGCAACATTTGACCTGTGTCTCACTGGCCCACACCGATTCTGGGAGAAGGAATGAGGCTGATGGCTCTGCACATCTCTGCCTCCCTTAAATCCAATTCAGTTGCAAGACATCACCCTCCTGATGTCATTGGTCCTCCTCAAGAACAAAAGAGGAACAACAACAAACAATCTTTATTAAATATTGGACCAAACTCAGTGATCACAGAGAGTGCCTATAAATGCAGTGTTTCATATGCTAGTCACCTTCTGACAGAGGAGTGATGGATTTAGGGCAGAATGAGATATATATATTTTTGCATACAATCAATGAGTGAATTTGTTTTGCTTGACTATATTTGATATATGTAATTTATACATATGTAATATAATATAATACATATATTTACATCATATATATTTCCATTAGGAAACTTGAATTTGTAAATGAGTTATATAAGTTAATCAGTTACAAACAATGAATAATCTTTTTTTCTTTTTTATAGTCTATGTTATATATATATATGTATATATATATATTTACACAAATTTGTTACATGTATGAAATATTTTCTTTCTTTTTTTAAGGATTGGGGAGTGGAAAGGAAAGAAAACAATCATCTGTTCATTTCAAAAAATTTTAAATAGGTTAGGGGGCTACAGCTGTGGGATATTGCAAGCACTTTCAGATGAGGTCACATTGATTTTACTTTATTAAAAGAGCTCTTTCATAGAGGGATGATGATCTAGAAATGTTTGTATTGTAAAAACAAAACTTTAAAAGTTGTGTGTGTGTGTGTGTGTGTGTGTGTGTGTGTGTGTGTGTGTGTGTGTTCACATAGTGCTGGTGAGCTGACTTTTTGGACAGCTCATCCAACCCCATCTCAAAGTCTGATTGAAGACAATTTCCATTTATTTTCTTTTTCCTACAGAGATGGTTTGGCTGATCTAATTGTTATAATATCATATCATTTATTTTTCCATCTAGTCAGCTATGGGATGAAAAAATACCGAAAGACTAAAGGACAGTAAAGGCAAAAGAATTGCTGAAGGTGTTGGAGGTGGGGGGAGGTGAGGCAGGAAAAGGGGAATTATAGTGTTCTACAAAAGATGCTCCTGAGACTGGAGGGCAGAAAGACTGGCTCATTGTTCAGGTATAAAGTAATAAAAACCTCATTAGACCAGTGTCAGTGGGAACAGAGAGAGAGTGAAGATCTGGGGCCATCCAGAACACAGCTGGCTAGTTAATCCCTCAGCACCAAGGGCACAAAAGACTCTCAGCACAGCTAACTCTGAAGGGCAAGGTCTCGTAGAGAGACTGACTTTCCCAATGAATTCTGCTGAGATATTCTCATTCCCCCAACCCTCATAGACAGGGAAAAAGGAGGCAGTTGCCCCAGTATATGCTGGATGTCAGTATATGGGTTAGTCATACACAGACTGAATGAACCCCAAATACTGAAGACTTCTGGGTGATCAGATGTCTTAATTAATCACACTGGTCTTATCCTGCCACACAGATACCCCAGAATTTACCACAGTTGGTTACATAGTAAACACAATTCAATAGTGTGTGTGTGTGTGTGTAAATACATACATGATGTATATTTCAGATGCAAATGAAGCAGATGACTGAATAATTCAGGGAAGAGAGCACCTGGTCCAGCACTCAGGCGTCCACAACTCTATTTTGGGCTTTGCCTGCAACTCTGCTCGTAACCTTGCACCACCCCCGGAAGTCTTGGCTCCCTTAGGTGAGAAACTACTGACTGAAACAACGCAGCTCACAAGGGCATTCCGAGTAAAACCACAAACATGAACCGTGGTCAAGTGCTTTGAGGGGCCAGTGACTACAGGAGAGCTAAGCTGAGAGTCTTCATTATTTCCGAAATGTTACATAAAACTAAATGAGCCTTTTTGAAGGGAGAGGCTCTTTTCCATCCATTCTGGTCAATTTTTTAATCTCTAGTTTGTTAATTCATAAATGTCATGGCTTAGACTATAGCTACATAAAAGAAGAAAAAGGATTATTCATTGTTTGTAACTGATTAACTTATGTAACTCATTTACAAATTCAAGTTTCCTAATGGAGATTTTATTGTTGGTGAATTTAAGGGATGCAAGTGCAGAACAATTAATTCAGCGGCATCTCATGTGGTTCTTTGAGAAAGATCATTAAATGAAGACAATATTCACTCTAGCCCTCCCCATCCCCGGAAATGCAATATAAAACAGGATCCTGCCAAGGCTACTTGCCAATCACTTATACCAAAAGGCAAGCTTTCCTCATACTATCTTCTCTCTTATAAAGAGAAAAGGAAGCTTCTCCATTCAATTTGCAATTCGGTCAGAGAGAACTTGCAACCACTAACACAGATCTTGCTGACTTCTTTTTCTCCATTCAAGTTTAGACTGCATGAACTAATTTTATCTTGGAGCCCAGTTCCTATAAATAACTTAAATGATGCTCCTAAGTTGTTAAGCACTGTTATGGGAAGGATGTTCTGGTCTCTCCTTCCTTGAAGAGCTATTAAAGAAAAAAAAGAAAGAAAGGTAAAACACTTATCTGTGTAGATTTGCTTTAAACCACCTAGAAGCAAAACAATAAAAAAGATTCCTTAAAAGGAATTCTGCAATCTTGTATCTATCTCTCTTTTCTCTATGTTGTATTATGTTAATTTAATATTCAACTAGGCTAATTTAATATTAACTCTATTTAATATTAAGTGAGAAATTGTATTATAGCAATATAAAGGATAAGGTGCTCCATAAATTCTGAAAGAAATAAGTATGGATGCTGAGGAAAACTGGGGAATCTCAATTCTCTTACTTGCTGAATTACCTAATTCAAAATAGTAACATTTGAGTCTTTTCCCCTTTTTCTTTCCCATCCCCCAGCCCAAAGTGATCTTTGCTTCCTCAAATTTTCCTAATGCACTTTGTGTGGATTTCAAAAACAAAACAAAACAAAACACCAAAATCTCAAGAGTTGGAAAGGATTTCCAAGGACATACCTGACAAAGAATCCTCTACATATCACCAAAGAGTGATTATCTGGTTTTTGTTTGAAGACTTCAACTAAAGAGAAAGTCAGTCCCAAATCTGGACAGTTCTATGGATGGTTTCTCTGTTAAATCTAAAGATGATTCTCTGTGATTTACAAGCTGGAGGTCTTATCTGGACCTCTTTACATTAAGCAGGACATGGTTAACCCCCTTTGCATGTGACAGCTCTTCAAATGACTGAAGACGTTCACCTCCACTTTATATCTTCTCCTAAACTTTAAGTCTTCTCATGGACAAACATCACTTCAGGATTGTCCTCCCTCATTAGACTGGAAGCTTATTGCAAGCAGAGATTGCTCCATTCTTTGTACTTATATCCATAGTGCTTGACACATAGTAAGCTTTTTAATCTGACCAACAGACACTCATATAGCATGACCCCCAAATTCGTTGGCTCATCAATATCCTTCCTAAGATGTAAAGCCCATAATTGTATCCAGTATTTCAGATAAGGCCTGATCAGGACAAACATTACTTAGCACAGTGTCTGTCACATACTAAACACTTAATAAGTGTTTATTGACTGAGGACAGAGCAAGACTATCACCTCCATCATCATGGATACTCTCAATGCAACTCAACACTGTATTACTCTTTTTAATTTCCACACTATACTCAGTCCCCCAAAGCCCTGTTTTTTTCTTTCCTCAGGAAAATTAATGCAAACTCAATTTTTAAAAAATTTTAGTATAAGATTTTACATTATCTCTTTATTTAATTTGGTCCAGTGTCCTAGACTATCAGGCTCATTCTAGACCCTTCTCCTGCTACCTAGTATTCTAGTTATCCCTTCTCCAGCACCCTGACTTTGTGCCATCTTCAAGGATGTACATAACCACTATGTCTTTACTCAGCTCCTCAGCCAAGATGTTCAGGGCCCACACCAAATACACTACTTCCTTCCAAGTTGAAAATGTTGGATCTTTGGGCCTAGCTAGTCAACTGGCTTTCAATCCACCTTACTACATTATGAACAAGACTAGATGTCTTCAACTCATTCACCAAACTAGCATGGAAGGGTTTTAATAAGATCTTGATTGACAAAATAAATAGATACTTGCCCACTCACAGACTCCGTTTTCTCACCTAAAAAGTAGATAGTACCTACCTCAAGCTAATGTGAGTTGTAAATAAGATTTTAATATGTGTGTATACATATATAAATACATACACACATATATGAATATATATGTATATATATAATGCTTTGTAAGTCTTAAAGCATATACTTTACTCTCTAAGATTAGAAAATGTTATATTTTTGTCTTTTGATCTCCAGAGCTTAGCACAATAACTGGCACATAGCAAGCACTTAACATCTTCAAAATTTCCACAATCTACCCAACTGGTCCCTCCCATACCCTAGTTACTCCCTGTAATATATTATGCTCATCTGTGTATACACCATATCTCCTACCCCACTTAAGTTCTGGCTATGTTGTTTTTCTCTTTATGTCTACAGCATTTAACTTTGCCTTGCACATAGAGCCCACTTAATCAATGTTTGTTCAACCAAATTAAACTTAGTTTCAAGCTTTCTTCTTCAGGCATATTTTCAGCCAAACCAGACTGGTCCTCAATCATATCTTACCTTTTTCAACTTCCCCTATCTTCCCTCATGACAGTCCCATGCCTTCGAAATGGTGTCATGGAGTAAATGGCATTTACCAAATGGTGAGAGGAGACACTTCTCCTAAGCTCAGATGCCAGCTCTTGTGCCATTTACTTAATTGAATGATTTTGTGGAAGTTTCTCTATCAGGCTTTATTTACCACAGAGATCCAGGACTCAGGAAAGGTTAAAAACTCTTTCCTCAGAGTGCTGTCTAAATGGCAAATTTCATTATTTTTGTTGTTATTTTATGTCATTTTAGCAATGGATTTCATTTCCTCATCTGTAAGTTTAGAATGTTGAGCTCTATGGCCTCTAAGGTACCTGCCAGTTCTAGAACTATATTCTTAGGATACGTGGAGACATCATTCATCTTCCCCATTAGGTTAAATAGATCTTTCTCTTTATGAATCTTTTATCCTTCTCTGTTAGAACACTTCTAATATACTTCCCTCACATCCTCTCTTATAGTCATTATGTATTTTGTCTTATTCCTCTCTGCCCCACACCCACTCTTATTAGCTTGGAAAATCCTTGGGGATAAGAATTGTCTTGTTTCATCCAGACTCCCGAACTCTCAAATAAATTATAAGTCATATAGCAGATCCTTAATAATAAATGTACCTTCAGTTGTATTAAATATAATAAACCCTTGTCTAGGACAAGAGACAGAGATAATAGGGATAACTTAAATGCTCAGAAAGAAGAGAAATATTTTAAATGCGGTAAGGATAGATGTGAATACTTCCTATGGGACTGGACAAGTGCTTTGGCCTCTGTATGTGGGGACATGAACTTTAGTCTCATACTGAATGACATGATCAACTTAAAAATTTCCTAGATTTGGTCTTTCCCAATTTGAGGGTTCCATTAGTGACTGACCACAGAGTTGGGAGGAAGCTTCCTAAGGTCATTCAACCCTTCTCTCCTGAGCAGAAGGCTTTAGGATTGAGCCACGTCTCTTTGGAGGGAGATAAGGAGGGATCTTTCTCTATCCCTTAGGACAATGTGGCAGTCCATCAAAGTTTTAGTCACAGTTGTTCCTGAATAGTTAGCATAACTAACAAGCCCGAGATTCATTGCCCACCTTCAGATGAAAGTATATTAAACAGTGAAGAGAACAGCAGCAGGGGACCCAAGTAGAAGTGGAAAATTTAAACCATCAAAAATGGGCAAATCATTACCTACATTAGCCAAATTCATGAAAATTAAGAGAAGTGATGTGATGTAACAAACAGACTAATGGATTTACTCAACAACCATTTCTGAAGGACCTAATGTGTGTTATACACAATTCTAAGTGTTGGGGATAAAAGGACAAAAATCTGGTAGATGCTCTCTCACAAATCTCCCAATTCTAAACCTCATTATCTTCTGCTAGGGAATCACTCAATAATAAACTACTACATTTATGGATATTGGCTCAGAGCAATGGAACAGCACACAGAGAGAGGCAATATCATTTAGTTGAAAAATGCTAAACCTGGAGACATGATCAAAGTCCATCTCTGCTATTTACTCCATGGACAAGTTACTTTTCTTCTCAAAAGCCTCAGTTCACTCATCTGTAAAATGAGAAAGTTGAAGCACATGATCTCCAGAGGCGTTCCCATCTTGAAATCCCTGGTGGACTAATAGGCAGATTAAGACTAAAAGAATCAAAAGTGATACCCTGAGAATCACCAAAAAAGTAAACACACTCGAGATGATTCTCCAAGCTTTGGAAAGCCTTTAGAGAAGACTTCATTAAAAATAAATGACAAGTCTGGGGGTTCAGAAGACAATCATGTAATTCAAAAGATTTAGTAAAACCTTTTTCTTAAAAAAAGCTCTCTCTACAGAGACAAGGAAGTTTGTGGACACTGAATTTTTGAAAACCATTTCCTTTAGCTAATACCTAGGTGATTTCTAAATGGATTTGATCTTCAGTCTTCACAATCCCTCCCATTCCTCTTCTGCACTCCATTTTCTGGAATATCACATTACATTTTGCCCAAGGAGAGAATTAATATGGGAAGGGAAAGGGCTGTATAACAGGCTGCCACTGCCATCCTTTCCCCACTTCAATTGAGGCTTATTAGAGAGAGCACATGGAGAGAGCTGCTGGCACACAACTGGAAACAGAACCACGAATGCACAAAAGGAATTCTCTTTGATCAAAAAGAAAAAAAAACAAACCAAGAAGCAGCGGCAGTGGCAAAAATTTCTCTTAAGAGGATATACTAAAAATACAACACCGAGGGTGTGTTTAGATCATCAGCGCAGAAAGCAATTTTGTAAAGGAAAACACACATGTACACGCACAAAACCAACAATAGCCTTGGCATGTACAAATGTTTCCACTCTTCCCCAAGTGTGGCAGGTGCAAAACAGCAGGCTCTTTACTACCACTGGGACTTGGCTGGGAGCATGTGGTCTGCGCCCTGGGATGGCATCTTTAGCAATTGTTGCTGCTGTCAGAAAAGGATGATGGCAGAAAAGCTGAAATACATATATATATATATATACATACATACAAAAATACATATATATATACATACATATGTATGTATATATGTGCATATATATGTGTATATATATCTATATAGTGTGTGTGTGTTCCCAATATTTAGACAACTTGAATGGTACATGTACAGTGTGATGCTACCCACATGGCACAGCATTATTATAACTGAATGTAATAGGATATATATGTATATGTATGCATACACAAATACACACACATATGTTGGGATCTATTAATTTACTTAGAATGTTTTCAGTCGTCTACTTCAATGGAATCGATGATCTCATTCACTGACCAGAAAAAGATAAAATATTTGCAATCATTTTCACGTCCATTTCAACAGACAAGCAATTTTTAAAGCACAAGCACAACAAAGTATTTTATATTTTAACAGCTAACATTTATCCATCATTTTAAGTCTGCAAAGGACTTTACAAATGTTACTTCATTTTATCCCCACAACAACTTCTGGAAGTAAGTATTATTATTTTCAGCACTTTACAGATGAGAAAACTAAGGCAGAAAATGGTTAAGTTACTAGCTTGGGAACACACAGCTAATTTTTCCACCAGATTTGAATTTGAGTTTTCCTCACTCTAAACCCAGCACCCTATTAGCTATCCCACCTACCTGCCAAGTATTTCTCAAATATTGCAAAAGCTTATACCTAGATTTTTAAAACTAAGATGTCATGCCACTTTATGCATTGAAATGAATTAATTTAAATAGCCATGTATCTAGTAGTTATTTCTACTGACCTTTAATGCTAAGATATAATAAAACATTTAATTTAAAATTGGGTTAAATTTAAAATAGCTGAGGGGCAGGATATTTGTAAACAGAGAGCTGAGATTGGCCTGACTCATACTGGCAGTGTGACCCTAGCCTAATCATTTAAGCTTCTGGTGCCTAGGGCATCCTCTAAGACTCCAAATAGCTGAACATCTGTTGATCTGCCTTGGTAGAGGGAGCCCTACACCAGTGAGAGAGTGGATGTAGTCCCTCTTCCCCCCAAAAGAAGAAATTGTTGAGCACCTAACTCAAAAGTTTAACCTTTACAAATTTCAGTACACTGTCAAACTTGCGCTTCTTTCTGATAAATGATCAATGGTCCAATGGAGCTACAATCTCACCAATATGGAAATGCCCTTCAGTGACATTGACCATAGCCCCTCCATGCATGTACATCCTTTGGGACTTTCCATATCTTCCCATCACTTTGCCACAATGGGTCCAACCAACATGCTCAGGAGCCTTCTTTGAGTCCTTCTGATATAGCAAGGGGATCACTGGAGCATAAGGGCTGCCTCACCCCTTATTCTTCCTGTCTCTCTCAGTCATCTGTCTCTGAGGACATCCTTTCATTTAAGATGTTGCTTCTTTGTCATTACCTATTTGCCATGAGTTGCACTCTGATCACATCCACCATGTACATCCATCTCCATCTTTCTCTCCATATCTCTCGCCCTCCCTCCCTCTTTTCCTTTCTCTCTCCTTCCCTCTCTCTCTCCCTCCTTCCCTCCCCGCCTCTCTCTCTGCTTTTTGGGTGTTCTTCACCTCCAATTTCTTGGAAACTGTAGCTCTACTCGCCTCTCTATCACAGAACATCACTGGAACAATCAGTGTTTAAAAGATTGGCTTCCACTCCAGAGAGACTGTACTAATTATAAAATTAATGCTTTGTCATCTTTACTTGGCACCTTCAAGTGTTCCTGTATGAAACAGCCCGAATAACTCTCCCAAAGCACAGGAGGGCTGCATCTAGGAGAGAAGGGAAGCTAATTGTGTGATATAACAGTATGGCAATATATAGCCTATCTCATTCATTCAAGCTCTTATCAATGGGAAGACAGTTGAAACAAACAGCTTAAACTGAGTTGTGAGAATAAAAGTTTCTAGCATAACCCAAATGAAAGTCATGATCTTTCTAATGTCTTAGTTTCAGAACAATTTAAAGACTGGCACAACAGCACAATTCAAAATATATGTATTCTTGTCTGCTATGTGCTAAGTGCTAGGAGTACAAGGATGAAAATCCAAGAGAAAAAGCGATGGCCACAAAGGATAGGTGCTCAAGGGCAATCAGGAAAGGGAGAAGAGATGTCCATTTGGATAGACGCTGGTGGGCAGGGGGTGGGGTGGAATCAGAGCTAGATCTCAAAGGAAGAGAAGGATTTCCACAGGTATAGATGAGGAGGAAATGTATTCCAGGCATGAAGGACAATCTAAGTGAGTTAGTTTCTAAAGGTGAGAAACAGTGAGATGAACCTGGGGAAATGGTAACAGACCAACCTGGCTAGAATATAGTTTGAGTAAAAGGGATATTAGCATACTATGAGACAACTACGTAGTGGAAAGCCTTGAATGCTAGGATTAGGGAATCTGTAGTTTGTCCTGAAGGCAAAAAAGGAGCCACTGAGGTTTCTAAGCAGAGAAACTAAGTGTTCAGAACCTTGGAGAGGCAACTAAGTGGTATTGGGTTTAGAGTGTTCTACTTGTGATACTAAGAGGACTTGAATTCAAATATTGCCTCAGATTCTTATTGGTTGTGGGATTTAAACAAGTCAACCTCTCAGCCTGTTTTCTTATCTGTGAAATGCAGGTGATTAATAACACTGGCATCCACTTCAGAGTTGCAGTGAAGATTAAAAGAGATCACATAGAAAGCACTCTGTAAACCTTAATGTACTATATAAATGCTAGTTATTAATGGTTTTGCTGTGATCAATAGTTTTACTGTACCACTGCAGCCATTATAGGAAGTTGTACTTTTAATACTTGGTATCAAAATCCCTTTAACATTGTGCTATAAGGTCAATACAGCAACTAATTTTGTTTAAAAAGGAAACTTTGTATACAGTCCTGACACTAGTTATATACCATCAATGGAGATTTGTTAGTAGTTGATATTTTTTTTCTCTCTAAACCAGTCCTTCCTCCTGTGATCATGATGGTCAATGGAGCAAAATTGTGATTTGTATTTGTGTTGATAATAAAGGTACACTGAGGCCATGAGAAAGAGCTAGGTGAGAAGCTAACTCACCCATACAAGGAACTAAACTCAGAATGCTGGCACTTGTTAACAACCTAAAACTACCAACTTTGATTTATGGAATATCCAACAAATTCTAACTATAGTTTTCAGGATACCAGCAAAAATGCAATGAAAAAAAAAACTGTCTTTTCTAGGACAGAGTTGCCAATTGATTAAGTATAAGTATGAAGAATGATGGGTCAAGTAATTCATCAATGGAGGCAACCTTATCTCAGATAATGACCTTGCCAAAAATCATTCATCTGATCTTCTAAAGAAAAGACCAAGTTCTCAGAGGCTGTGTGGATGAACCCTTCCCTTCTCAATGCACATCGGAAAAATACACCCTCCAAATACACAGTGGCTTTCTCCAAGCCTGCAACCACATGGCTGTATTTTGGATTGGGTGGGGCAGAGTAAACAAACAGTTTCCTTTTTTAAGCAGGCTTTTGCTAGTTGACCTAAAACATAACCAGTTAAAAAATATAGCCGGGCATCTTTAGGAATTGATTTGAATTTATGAACCCATGGGAAGCGCAAAATCCAAGGGGGCAACATTTTTGCTCAATAACACATCCTTTGAAACAAGGCTCATTGAATAAACAAATGGCAGAGTAAAAGAAATGCAGAAAATGTTTCCTTCATTCAATTTGTATCCCTTCAAGAAAGGATTTCTTGATAGAAAGTTGTATTTATGTAGATGTAGATATTGAAACTGTTGTTTTAAAAGAACTTTAATAATCACAGGTTATTACAAGGTCCTCAAATTTGAGCAAAGCTATGAAAATAAGTTCAAAAATAATACATTTCTTATTTCTCAACTAGAAATAATGTCATTAACCAATTAATGTCATGTTTCTTATTTCTACAAAATTTAAATTTAAAATAGGATTTTTTTTCTCTGAAAGTCACTTATATAATGTCGAAAAGATGACAAAAATCACGTTTATTTGGCCATTCTATGCCTACTAGCCATTACAGATTTACAGATACATAATTGCCCCAGAAGGATAAAGGAAAGAGGGCTGCGTTTGGAATGGGATGAGCAAATCCGTTAACATTTCCAGGTCTTAATTTCTTCATCAGTAAAACTAGAAGTTGGAAAGAACAGAATAGGTTGGAAAACTTCAATGATTCCTTCCAGCCCCCAAACAATATCACATAATCCTTCTCATTTTTCTTTTTTCTTTCTTCTTTCTTTCTTCATTCCTTCTTTTTCTTCAATTCTCTTTTCTCCCTCCCTCTCCTTTCTATAACTGTTTCTTGGTTGAACATCCTTCTCCTAACAGGAATACCTGAGTTGGCAACATTCACTCCTCTACACTGGGCTGCCTTTCATCTCCATTTTTTAGATCTGTGGCTCTCTTCTTGCTTCCCTTGAGATGAGGGAACACAACACATCTGTTACGTCCCCTGTGTACCTTTAATATAATGGAAAAACTCAAGGAAACAGGTGACAATAGAGTAGTTTCTTGGCTCTTCTTCCCTGAAGTAAAAATACTAAGATCCCAATCTGCAACTTGAACAAAAATCTTACATGTAAACATCTCCTCTGAAATACTTGCAGACTCCCTGGCAATCCCTATCCTCCTGGTCCCATACAACACAGATGGAACGTCAATTTAAAATAGCCTTTTCCTCCTGAGCAATAAGGAATCACTAGAGCAAGGGACAAATATTGAAGGCAGAGACTAATTAGCTTTGCCACTGCTCTGTAACTCACAGAATCCCTGAGCCTTCATAAATGGTGCTGAGGAACTCAAAAGATAAATGCAGATGGCTGAGGGTGGAAGTGGGTGTGTGCTCAAATTCTTACCTAACTCATTCTTTTGACCATTTCAGAATGAAAACATGGGAGGGAGGGGGAAAGAGAGATGTAACATATCAATAAAACTGTTAAGGAAGGTCTAATTAGTCCATATTCATGGCTGCAAAAATAATGTATTTGTTTAATTTTAAGAGCTCTTTGCATGTGAACAGCTAGCACCTTCAAAAAACAAATAAAGGAAAATTTGTTTCTCTGGAAAGCAAAGAAAATAGAAGGATCTTCAATCCTATTAGACCAAACACATCTAAGCAAAAAAGTTTACAGGGAGCACTTTTTTAAAAAATCTGGATGATAATAGAAGGGAATATTTGTACAGCATAATGCAATGAAGATCCTATGATATTTTACAATTATATGTTTAGATAATATATCCACAATGCTTGGAAGATCTGTGCATTTGCTAGCTTGGGAAACTCTTGGCTATCAAATCAATCAACAAAATTGATTGTTCCAGACTCTGAGAATACAAGGACAGAAATGAGATAGACCTACTCTCCAGAACTTAGCATTCTATTGGAAGGAACAATAAGCACATATATAAGTATATACATGAAACATGCACAAGAGAAATACTTGGGGGTGGGGAAAAAGCATTAATGGCTGGGAAAAACTCATCCAGTGTGAGAATACCCCCCATATTCCAAGGCAACCTGTCTATGATTTAGCAGAGAAATCTGTAGCAGAGAGAAGCTAAATGATTTGTACAGGGTCACACAGCTAGTAAGTGTCACAACCAGGACTTGGAAGCAGGTCTTCTTAACACCACACTACTAACTCTACTTTCCCTGATTTTTCTGTTTGATATATGTATGATATATGCTTTTAGTATAACAGAATCTGCTGTTTTTACTTTTCGTGAAGTTTGTGGTACTTCACTTCTCTAGTTAGCATTAAATCTCACAAAATTGCCATAAGGTTGGGAGAATCGAGTTTTGGGGGTTTTTTTCATGAAAATTACTCCTTTGTAGGGCATAATACTGCTATACACCCTGAAATGAAATCCATTGTTAAAACTACATAAAAATAACAACACAAATAATGAAATTTGCCAGTTAGCACTCTGAGGTAAGAGTTTTTAACCTTTTATGGGTCCTGAATTTCTGTGGGAAAGCCTATGTACTCTCCAAAACAATGTTTTCACAAATGCATGGAATAAAATACATTAGATTACAAAGAAAACCAATGGTTAGGAAAAAGAAAGATGAAATTTTTTTTCTCATCCAAATTCATAGTCTCCCTGAACCCATGCATCCCAGGGTAAAAAAAAACCCTTAAGATTTACAAGACGGATTACATGTATATTTCAATTGACCCTCACAGAAACTGCATAAGATAAGAGCTACAATTATTCCCATCTTATAGATGAGGAAACTGTGGCTTTCCCATGGTCAAACAATTAGAAAGTACCAGGATGTCATTTGAAAGCTCATTTCTCCTGCTGCTAATGGCATGTGGTCATACCAATTATTCTACATAAAATTCAATAAATTAAACCTTGCCCTTAAAAGATATGCCGGTTTTTCATATAGAATCAATGCTACTGCTTAATAATTCATTTGAGTGACTACATGCTCTCAGTCAATATCAACCACGTATGAAAAATCTGCCCAAAGTTAGAGATGCTCCTTCGGCCAAGTTTTTATTCTGTTTTGATTTTTTTTTTTGCTCTGCACAGAACTAATAAGCACAAAAATGGAACAAATCTATGACCTTGGCCACATTAACACTGTGTTCCAACAGCTGTAATGTGACTATGTAAAAAGACTGGCATTGACACAGCTGGCCGGGCGGCACCCACATATTTCAAAGGGTCTCTCTTTATTCACCTAGGAGCAACCCACTCCCTGTAACAGATCCCACTTGAAAGGAACAGGTGGCTTCTTACATGGAGACTCAAGGCACTTTCTCCCTTCTCGGAAGCCACAAATAGGTCAGAGGACTTAGTAAATAATTTTGTAGTGTCTAAATATAAGTTGAAAATTCCAAGGCCGCACAAATGCCTCGCCTTATCAGTCTGAAAGGCAGCACCAGAATGCCTCTGAATTATAGAGATGAGACACAGCCCAGTCAGAGAGACCCAATTCCTCAGACAATGTCTCCCTTTGAGACCAAAGGAAAAAAACAAAAACAAGACCTTTTCTATCTCAGCATCTCTATCTTCCAAGAAACTTGCCTGCCTGAAAGGGTACAGAAAATAAAGCCTGGTGGGTTTTTCCATGGTCATGTTAAGGAAGGAGATAAGAATGAAGAAAAGAGCTTGCTGAATGTGGGGACAAATGAGGAACAGGTAGGCACAGAGTCACCTTAAAGGCTGATTCCCATGACTTCCAAATATATGGTCTTAGGGAATTGCCTTGGGACACTGGCATCCTAGCTGACTTGCTCAGGATCCCTCAACCTGGATCTGAACTCCAGTTCCAAAGTCAGCTCTTCATCCATCCTGCCATCATGGTGGAATATCACCTCCCCATCCTCACACACCCAATATGCTCAGATTCCTTTTCCCAAAGTCACTCCCCCTCTTTTCAGATCTGATTTAGAAATTGTAGGTAGGGGGATGGAAAGCTGGAAGCAATATGCTTCCTACCTAAAAATATATATTCTTCTCTAGTACTGTATTTCCTCTCAAAATGAGAAAGCCTTCCTACTAAGCAGGCAAGCCTTTTCTTAAGAAATATTACCACTGCTCTATTTCCATAATGTCTTGCTTCAGGAATTTCAAAGTTTTCACTCAATCTTATGAAGAAGATGCACATCAACCTAATGAAATAGGTACGCAGCTATATAGTGCCATTTCTCTTTTACTGGTGGGGACTAGACACATAAAGTACTTAAGAACTTCCTAAGGAAAAAGAAAGAAAGTTTAATTCTTCTGATTTCAGTCAAAAACTCTCTCCTTCTCCCTTCCTCCTCCCTCCCTCCCTCTCTCTCTTTCCCCTCCTTCTTCTTCTTCCTTAACCCCCCTTCCTCCTCCTTCTCTCAACAAGTGAATGAGACAAAACAAGATGAAGACAAGCTTTTCATTTGATGTATTCCTGCCATCACCTCAGGCCCACTGACAACACTGAACATACAGAAATAACAGTGTGTCCAAATTACACTTGCTGTTGCCCTAGCAGAATTGTCAGGCTGACTTGAATTCTGACTTTAGCAAGGAAAAATGAAAAGGTTATTTTCTTCAGAGCTATTGTCATTGCTACTTCCTAAAAAGTGTTTATTCTGAAGTATAAGATCAAGATATCAGTGATTCCTTTCTCCCAGTACTCTAACCCAAAGCAATCTTGCCTATGTAGCATCTCCAGTAATGTATTTAAAATTACAAGCTGTAGAGGAAAAGAAGCTAGGGTTGGGTAAAGGGTCTGCATGCAGAGGTCAAGGAAATCACGTGAAATTAAAGTAAACCAAATACCAAAATTCAAATCAAACAAGATATCAAACAAAGCAGTAAGGGGCACATAAAAAAAAACATAACTAGAATTACAAAACAGGACAAGGGAAAAAAAGCAATATCAACAATTCAAAATAGGTCATGTTTTAGCGAACTTAAATATCAAAATAATATCTGATTATTGTCAAGGTAGGGCTTTATGAGCTACAGCATTCAAAAAATACCCCTGATATACCAGGGTAACCTTAGATTCTTGAGAGGATTCTGGGGCAATCTTCAGATAAAAATTCCCAAAGTCTGAAATGAATGCCTGAAATGTTTCCTCTGAAAGAAAACCACCCAGCATGTAGAGTAAGGTTGGGCAGATAGTATGGTATACTGGGAAGACTGCTGAACTTAAGAGTCACAGGACTCGAGTCTGAACTTCCAAGTCTACTACTGGGACCTCAGGCAGGTAACTTCTCTGGGTCTGTTTCCTCATCTGAAAATGTCAAGTCCCTTCCAGTCTCCAAGATATTTCTATAATATTCTGGCCCAGAATGAATCTGGGCTGCAAAATTTTCCTTGGGACCAAGTATTTAAATGTACATATCTATTTTAGGGACACTACACTGGGCTCCACCATAGTCCTCAGATGGTCTGACCAGCTGTTGCCTGTGAAAAAAGCAGGAGACACAAACTGGGGTAAAAGGTTTCAATCCCTTATCTTTAAACTTCCTTTAGCCTAGAAGTATTCTAGCTTGTCCTTGCTTTGCAATCACCAGTCCTAGAAAAAAAAATGATCTTTCTGAATTAGCTTCCTAAAGAAATATTAAGGACTCCTGAGAACCACAAACTCTTTTCTTTCCAAGAGGATTTTAAAGTGTTTTCTGCAAGAAAACAAAATGGCCTTTGAAAGACATGTGGTAAATGGTTCCCAACCAAAAATATTAGGGTGGCTTATGGACTGATGTTTGCAACTTCTCTTTTAGTCCCCAAGACACTTCCCTCTTTCCAGACACTTTTCTACAAGCTTCCTCCTTTCTCCTCAGTTCCAAACCCAAATAAGTGAGAAGATAAAATTTCTCATAGGAAAGAAGTGTGAGAGAAGGAAGGTAATGATCTAGAAAAAACACAACAAGCATGACACTCTCCAAATAAAACAAAGAAGCCTGGGAAAAAGAAAGAATAAATAATAAATTGTTTTGCTGTCAACAAAGTAAGACATCTTAAACCATATAACTAAGCTCTTTCAAGGAAGGTTTCTTTTCTCCTTTTCTCCCCTCTATTTCCCTAGCACCAAACACGTTGCCTGGAATATAGAAAGGGACTGTTAAGTGCTTGGTGGATTGGACTAGACTCTAAACTCATTGTTCTCGATCACAAAGGTTTGTGTGGCAAAAGGAAAGTATTGATGGCCTGGAACACTCAGGAAACACAGGTGCATCAAGGGAGTCATTCTTATTCAACACAATTTTATCAGCTCAACATTGTAAGAAGCAAGGAAGCATTTCATTTCAAGAGTAACACCCATGAAATAATTCCCTTTTGCTCTCAATTTAAACCAGTCTTGACAAAGCAACAACAATAACATGTAAAGAAAGTTGCTTTCATTTCTTTTTTTATTTTTGCACAAGATGAGAATATAATGTAAGATGCTGAGGGACAATGAGATACAGTTAAAAAGTCCAGAAGACCAGAATTCTATTACAATCTCTGCTTTTTTCTGCCCAGGTGACTCAGAACAAGTTATTTCCCCTTCAGGCCTCCATTTATTCAAGTTTAAAATGAAAAGATGATGACCTCTGAGTTCCCTTTCAGTTCTAAATTCATTTTCCAATAAACCAATTAATTGATCAACCAGTATTTGTTAAGTGACTATTATATGTCAGGAAATGGACTAGGGCCAGTACAAAAGCTACGGTTAAGAAGGTATATGGACATTCTATCCAAGCACTTGTGTGAGCAAAGCTTGAAAACTGTGTCTGGTCAGTTAACCTGTAGGAATTAACAGAAAAGCCTAATTACTGGAGCTCTTCCTACAAGATGGTAGTATTTCTTCTCGACAATTATTCTACAACCTTGGCAGGAAGCAGATGGAACCCATTATATACCTTTCCTCCACTTAGTTTTGCTGTTATTAAGTCATTTTTCAGTTGTGCTTGACCCTTTGGAGCCCCATTTGGGGTTTTCTTGACAAAAATACTGGAGGGGTTGATTATTTCCTTCTCCAGCTCATTTTACCGATAGGGAAACTCAGGCAGACAGGGTTAAGGCTCTTGTTCCAGCTAGAAGTGTCTGAGGTCCATACTACCCACACATCTGGCCAGGGCAAGAGATGGCAGCCAAAGAGCATCGATGACCAACTGAGTCCAGTTTTAGGGAGAATGCCTCTGTGTGATCATTCAGAAAGTCTCTGCCTAGATGTGGAGGAAATGCAAAAATCATCATTTTCAGATAAAATCTGCTTGCATGCTAAGGAAATGGAGGCCTTCTACATCATTTCAAAGATAGTTCCTGACCTTTCAGGAATTCCATAATTGAAAACGGAGAGCTCTAAGGGTTACACAAAGGGTTAACCCAATGTATCCCACCAACACCTGTGATTCCCACCTGCTGGGTATTGAGCTGATTGCTCTCAAGCCCTTAAAGGGGCAGGGATGACAACTGGGGACCTGGGGAGGGAGTTTCTACTGATGGCTGCCACAAAAGACTTTCCGTTTCACATGAACTTCAAGTGACCCCTAAAGTGGCCCTCCATCTGAGATTTGGGGTCCTCCCCCCTCCATCTTCTATTATTAAAGAAAATATTTATATTGGACAGGAGAAAAGCAGAGCAGCCTCTAAAGCTGGGCTCAGCACTTTGCAGGCTTAGCCCCTCGTGGGGAAATCTTCAGAAAAAATGTCTCCCAGGACTGTTTGTCTTCAAATAGAGTTAATGTGGGGATATGCTCAGCCCAGAGCAGGTGCTTCGGAAATGGTTCAGAATGATTGTCCCAAGGAGAAATGGATGCAACCAAAACATTGAGGGCCTTTCTGATCTAAGAGGGGGAGGAGAAAACCACTCTAAAAATCCATAAATTACATCCCCCCTTGCAATAAATATTTGTTCAGTTGAATATTGAGCTTTTGGGGGAAGGAGCGCCCCAAGGAGAAATGTATGCAACCAAAACTTTGAGGGCCTTTCTGATCTGAGAGTGAGAGGAGAAAACCACTCTAAAAATCCATAAATTACATCCTCCCCCCGAAATAAATATTTGTTCAGTTGAATATTGAACTTTTGGGAGAAGCACCCCAAAGAGAAATGGATGCAACCAAAATATTGGGGGCCTTTCTGATATGAGAGGGGGAGGGGAAAAAAGCACTCTAAAAATCCATAAATTGCATTTCCCCTTGCAATAAATATCAGTGGAATATTGAGCTTTTGGGGGAAGGAGCTCTCCAAAGAGAAATGGATGCAACCAAAATATTGGGGGCCTTTCTGATATGAGAGGGGGAGGAGAAAATCACTCTAAAAATCCATAAATTACATTCCCCCCCAAAATAAATATTTGTTCAGTTGAATATTGAACTTTAGGGGGAAGGAGTGCCCCAAGGAGAAATGGATGTAACCAAAACTTTGAGGGCTTTTCTGATATGAGAGGGGGAGGAGAAAATCACTCTAAAAAATCCATAAATTACATCCCCCCCCAAAATAAATATTTGTTCAATTGAATATTGAACTTTTGGGGGAAGGAGCGCCCCAAGGAGAAATGGATGCAACCAAAACTTTGAGGGCTTTTCTGATCTGAGAAGGGGAGGAAAAAAATCACTCTTAAAAAACTATAAACTTCATCCCTCCCTGCAATAAATATTCATTCAGTTGAATATTGCTTGAAAGTCATGATCTTCCAGAGTTGGATTTCAACTTCTCGAGAGTCAAAAAGCTCTGTTCTCCCCAAGTCTAGGATTATATCAAAACATGCAATGTAAAACATTTGAAGGATTCTGTTGGCTTGGTAATTGGAGTAAAGTACCCACAGAGCAACTCAGGAGAGCATTTAACTTAAAGGAGACACACTAACTTCTACTAGAGCTTTCAAAAAAGGTATCAGCCCAGCTCCAGAGTGGACATCAGGGCTGGGAGAAAAGTGATTTGGAAGTGGAACAATGGGAATGGGGGTTAAGCAGTGTGTGGTATTCCTGGGGTACTGGCAGCTCTGAGAAAGTCTAAAGTACAAACAGGTAATTGGAGTCCTCTACCCCATATAGTTCCATAAATTGGTCAAGAGTAACAGAATCACCAGAGATCTTCATCAAAAAGCACAATTGGTCTCTCTCTGGACACGCTCACTCTGGAAAGCGCAAGCCTCCTTCTAATCGAGGAGACGATAACTGTTAGCTAACCACAATTCCATCTGTTCTTAAACTACCACCAGGACACAATTTTTCTGGCTGAATCCTAGCGTTTGAGAGGTAGGGGCCCTCGAGCTCAGCTCGTATGTACACATTAGCATATAACGTATACACATGCAGATCACTTTACTCAAAAATAAATTGTCAAAAATAGACATTTAAAAGACCTCACTTTTTGTCTATTAATACCTCAATGCTGCAGTATTACATAACAGCTTTTTTTTTCTATTCTGTTGTGCTAATATGCAAATAAATGTGCTCAGCCGTGGCTCACAGTTAAATGTACTAATCAGAATGGTTTTGTGCCTCCCTGACTGTAAAAGGGTTTTGTGCGCTCTCTCCCAGCTCTGATGTCCTAGGATTCCATTATTAATCCTTTTTAAACAAAGCTGCTAGCTTCTGTGACGATGCTAATATCTAGCTGCCATTTCCAAATCACCATATGTACATATGCCCAGGAGAGGAATCTGGCTACAGCTTCCACTGGGAGTTATTAGATAGTATAAATAAGCAGCTTCCATGGCTACCACCTGATTTGGGCTAAAAGAATAGCATAAAAAATGAGGGAAAAAAATGAGAAAAGGCCACAGGTTTTAACCAGATAGTTTTCCTAACACTCAAAAAGTCATTAGTGGTTCAATTTGTTATCCCCTTGTTCCTGCCTCTCAACACATATACATATACACACAAGGACAGGATAATGATGAATATATTTTATACAGATAAAAGAAAATTGTTTCCTTTTTAAAGGTGAAAAAAGCACCTGATCAATGAGGAAAGGGTATAAAGGGGATAAGAAACTCTATTTCTTAATATAGAAACTGGACCAGGGGTTCTGAACCTTTGGGGAATCAATAGATCCTCTCTGGCAGTCTAGAGAAGGCTTCAGACATTTTCTCAGAACAATGTTTCTAAATTCATAAAACAAAATACAAGGGATTGCCAAGGAGACCAAATGTTATTGAAAACAAAAATGTAAGTTGTTTTCCTATTCAGGTCTATAGATCCCTCTGAAATCTCTCCACAGTCCAACACACCCCAGGTTAAGCAACAGACCAATAAGGCTAAGTTAATTTCAGCTGAATCAGATCATGGATGACCTACAAAGCTATCTTAAGCAAAAATTCCAGAGTTAAAAGTAGTGTTCTATTTCAAGATCAGGAGAAACCTTGGATTGGCACTGATTAGGGAATCTAATCACTTCATTTTACAGATGAAGAAACTGTGGCTCAGAAAAGTTAAATGATTAAGTGTCGGGGATGGGATCTGAACTCAGGTCGTCAACCTCCAAATTCAGCAATCTTTTAGATTAAACCATAGGATCAGTAAAAAGTTTAAATATTGAGTAATTCTCTTGTACCTTGATTTAAAAATCTACCATACCAAGTAAGTCCTAAATAGCCTCAGTGGTCTGAGATCTTATTTCAGTAGTACAAAGGAAGAGTATAGCAAGTCCAGTTAAGACTTTCCAGAACTTATTAGAAACCAAAACATTTAAATATTATTGAAACTGGACAATTATTATTGGACAAATATTACTGGAACTTGAAATGGAAAGAAAGCTTACTTCTTTCCTCGTGATTGTTTCCAAAATACTGCAGATTAAAGAAATATTTCTTCTTTGTAACACACAATTCCCTAAGGTAGGTCAGCTAGTCAAATAGCCGCCTACTCTTAACCACCACCAAGAGGGACCAATGGTAATTGGAGGTTTAACAAAACAAAAACTGTGTTCAGAAACTAAATTAACAGCCAAACCTTTCTATTATATAACTTTAGAACTGAGAGAGGCCATTTATTCTAGTCCCTACTTTTTACAGATGAGGAAACTGAGGGAAAAGAGACATTTGGCACACAGGTTGCAAAGTTAGATTTTGAAAGAAAGTCCTCCACTTCTGCCTTCAATTTGCCATCAAAACAATCATCCAGAGGACTGTGGGGCTCCTCAAATAAATTTAAATGCAATGGAGGAGGAGGAGAAGAGAAAGAGAAAGACAGACAGGGAACATTATTATTACATGATTACTACAAGCCAGTCATTGTGCTAAGTGTCAGGGATACAGCTAGAAGTTTAAAAAAGTAGTTGCTACCCTCAAGGAGCTTACATTTTAATGAGGAAGATAAAAGGGAGCTGGAGAGGAGAAAAAGGGAGAGATGGAGAAGGTCAATGGCAAAAAGATGGAAAAGTCCAGCTGGATGAGAAGTAATCATGATCCAAGTATTTCATGAAATGGTGGGTTGGGGAAGGAACTCACTGATTAGAAATGAGGATGGATGCATCTCCAGGATGAGAAGCCCTTAGCAAGGTAGAAAAGTGTGGGCAGGGAGGAGGGGAGCTGAGGATCAGGGAGCCCAACTTGGCCATGGCCTTCTAGGATTTCATTCTGGAGACTGAAACTCTAAGGACTAGAGATCAATTGGCTATTATTACTATTCAGTGATAAAAGTAAAACAGACAGACAGATATACACATATATGTTTGTGCATGCACAAGTATGTATATATATATATGAATATTCCATGTGTGTATTATGTGAATGTGTGACATGTATGTAAGCAGATGTGTTTATATAGTATTTGCTTAAGTAGTATGTGTATGTGTATATTTATCGTATTTATAGTTGTTGTTCAGTTATATTTCAGTCATGTCCAACATTTTGTGACTCCACTTGGGATTTTCTGGGCAGAGATACTAGCGTACTTTGCCATTTTTTCCTCCAGTATATACATACATGTTTGTGTGTTTACAACTATGTATGTGTCTATATATGAACATATTCTCTTGTAAATTGTGTAAATATATGGTGTATATGTGTGGATATATAGTGGTGTGTGTATATATACTATCATGTCCAACTCTTTGTAACCCCATTTGGGGTTTTCTTGGCAGGGATGCTAGAGTGGTTTGTCATTTCCTTCTCCAGTGTATGTATATATATATACATATATATATATACATACATATACTTACACATATACACAAACACACTCCACCTGAGAGCAAGGCAAGACTTGTGTGAGTTTTATTTTTAAATCACCAGAGTCCAGCCCAGTATCTGGCTCTGAAGAGTTGTTTAATAAATGTTTATGGATTGATTAATTGATGGAAATAACAAATCTGAAAGCACCACATTATGTTTAAAGGTGCTTTAGGAAATGCCTCTAGAATACATGCTGAATATTTCAAAAGTTACAAATTTTGGCCTAAGTCCAGGAGGAAAGAGGCAGTCTATAGGATTAAGTATTGATCAATCCAGAAGTTTTTAGTAAGTCCCTGCCATGAGTCAAGCCCTGGGCCAAAGTCACGCCATCGAAGAAACCAAAGAGATAAAAAAGGTTCCTGCACAAATACAGTAAAATTCTAAATTTCTTCAGATTCTTTAACTCTGCTCCAAAAATTCCCTGAGGGCAGGGCCTGTTTCCCCCCCTTCTGTATTCCTAGCAAAATGCATTGTATATAGGTGTTTAATCAACACTAGTCAAAATGTAATTAATTTTTTTTTAAATAGCACAAACTAACCAGAAAAACCTATTAACTGAATATATTGACAATCCTTCAAGGCAGTGCTAGTAGAAAGAGGGAAAAAAACTCTTTTGGTTGAACTTAGAATTCACAAAATCAAAACAGAAAAGGAGAATTCCAGTGCCCTTACTGCTTTAATAACTGTATTTGCCACTAGTAATATTGCTTTATTTTGCTATAGCCAGTCCTGTGGGTGACTCAAGTACAAAAAAAGAACAGAGGCTACTCAGGACCACCTGCAGTGTAGTAGAAATGAGAAAGCCAGCTCACAGATTCAAAGAGGGCATATTCTAAGAAAATCGCTCCAGTGTCTGAGAGCAGCAATGTCCAACTGCAGAGAATCCTGGGTCATTGGTTGTCATGGATTTGGTGAATATTCAGACAAACAAAAAATGTACCTATCTAGAGGAGGGAGGGCTGAAAGAAGGAAGTGCTTGGAAAAGCAAAGGTGAGAAAGAACTTTTCCGTATTAAGAGGGACATCTTCCATTATTCTTTTGAGAGTCAAATGCCAAATTCTGATCAAAGTTCTCTCAATGGACAAAACCAGCCCTTTTCTACTTGGTCTTTTCAATCGTCCTCCAGCCTGATCTAAACTTCGTAGCAAAAAGTGAAGGGAAGATTAGGGATCAGCTGGTGATATTTTCTGAACTAAAATATTCGGGCTGGCTGTTGGCACAGGCTAAATGAAAGGCAAAAAGCTTTGGCCACAAAAGGACTGGATCTGAAATCGGAGAATGTACAAATTCCACCTGGACACTTTGGGCCGGCCATTTAATCTCTCTGAACTTTGGTTTCTTCAACTATGAAAAGGGAAGACTGAACCAGATGACAGCTTCTTCCAGTTTTAGATCAATCAAAAAAAAAATCAATTAGCAGCTAGGTGACTCAGTGGATAGAGTGCTGGCTCAAAAGCCTAATCTTGCTGAGTTCCAAGTATGGCCTCAGACCCTCATTAAGCTGTGTGATCCTGAGCAAGTCATTTTATCTTGCCTCAGTTTCTTCACCTGTTAAATGAGTTGGAGAAGGAAATGGTACCTATGTCTTAGCCAAGAAAACCCCAAAAGGGGTCACAAAGAGCCAGACTCAACTGGAAAATGACTAACAATAACAAAAGTATTTATTAAATATTTATTATATTATATATATAATTTTATATATAATGCATTATATAATATATATATATAATAGATATTGGAGATAGAGATAAAAATCTAAGTGGTGCTACAGAGGGAATGGCCATGCACTTTTGTAGGTGTATATGTAAAATATAGGGTAACCTTGAAGGGAGATTCTGAGAGTCATAACTAAGACGTGGTGACCAGAGCTTCTCCACAAGGCCCCAAAATTTAGAGGGCCACTCATAACAGATAGAAACAACTAAGCTTCATACCTAGTCAGCAAGAATAATTAAAGTTGGAAATAATTAAAGAATAAAATTGTCAGTTGGTTCAGAGCTCTTTCTGGATCTGGAGCCATATGGTTGAGTGTACAGATATGGAAAACAACTTCTCTTTACCCACATTCAACCTTCAAGCAGAGTCCCAGTCCCCATCGCTCCCTCCCTTAAACAATCTCTAAATTTAAAATCAGAGAATCTAGGGTCTTTTGAGGTATAATCCTATATGATAATCTCATTTTACAAATGAGGAAACTGAGATCCCCAAAGACTTAAGTGATTTATTTATAAGGTCACCCAGGCCATTTGTGGCAGGATTAAAATCTGAACTCAGGTCATTTGGCTCCAGAGTGTGTGTGAATTTCTTTGTACCAGCTGCCTCTAACTATACGATGGCTGCCTGACCATCAGTGGCCAATTCCTATAAAGCTGACTGGTTATGCCAATTTTAGAATACCTCTGCCAGTGGGCCCACTGCCTGCCAGAAACAGTAACACTACCTAATTTCCAGCTCTCTGTCCATATTTGTAGCTTTCTAGCAAGATTTCCAACTAGAGAGAGAACTCAAGCTAGAGTTATGGCAACAAGGAAAGGGGGAAGAGAAGAAGCATTTATATGATACCTACTGTGTTCTAGAATGTCTAGTGGGGCACAATTTTACCTTCACCAAAATGTGAACAGAAGAAACAAGATCAAAGTGTTCTAAAGCCAACTTTTTTGCCAGTTTTAAAAAAATTCAAAA